>OU426999.1:6816686-6881686 GCA_911387935.1 Dolichovespula saxonica
ATATATACTTTAGGAAGCCATCCACTTGTAAAATATATAATGCTGTGACATTGATCTAAAGTTCGGTAGTAGGTCGGCAAACATTGACGATTCTCCGGAGACCTGTGTACGGCACTATGTGGAAGGATTAATTAGCTTGAATTCTTCCCACGCGTACTACGAATTAATCCCATTTTACTTGGAAACGTAACTCCCCGTATCTTTCAGACTCGACAAATACACCAATCAAATTTGAATCCTTTCCGTTTTTTACGTATACCTAGAGTCCTTTTTTTTCACAACGGACGCGCAAAAACATACGTTTATTTTCAATTCATTTCTTTTTTTTTTTGTAATTCGCCGATATACGTAGTATGTATGTAAAGGAAAACAAACGAAGAGATTAAAATCTTGAAAGATAGAAAAAGATAAATTCCATATAACACTTTCATAATAAGGAATCGTCGTTTATTTCACGCACGATCAAATCCCAGGAACGTAATAGGAATTTAACTTAACGTATCGAAAGGAGAAATAAAACGTCATAAAGACGCCAGAAAAGAAAAAAGAGAGAGAGAGAGAGAGAGAAAAAAAAGAATAAATGGACTTGGTGGGAAAGATCGTTTGATCGGTTTCGTTGTCGTAAATCTACCACTAGTCTTGAAAAGTTGTCGAAACCTTCGATCGTCAGGGTGTCGGGTCTCGAGCGATCACTGGCCGAGGATGAGGAGGAGGGGTGTGCTAGTACGGAGGCTGGTCGTGAGCTCAAACGTGAGGTCGAGGTCGAGGTCGGGTCTAGTAGTGGCGACTGCAAACGCTTTGGCAGAATGTTGACGGCCCGTTCCGGACCTCTAGGGGTGCCCCGAAGTCTGGGACCCCTTGAGGGAAGTGATCATCTTTTCCTGCTACCAGAAAGGGCGCTAATTATGGATAGCAGTCGTTTGCGTCAAGACTTGGCTGGTCTCGATTTTAATCTACGCTTCAACATTCTTCAAACGGCACCCCGTGGCAACGTCTGGCTATGTGAGTTTATTTTCATGAACGATGATAGACGAGAAAAAGTGTCATTTTATTATTTATTTATTTATTTATTTATTCATTCATTCATTTATTTATTATTCATAAAGTAAGACACTGGAGGTGGGCGAGAGAAAAAAGGGAAGAAATTTAAGTTTCATTTCGATAAGGAAGCCTTATCGTACACAGATTAGTCGACCCGTTTGTATTATTATGTTTTCACAAGAACAATATATTTTCTTAGCTAGTAAAATATCGGCGGAGAGATGTATTTTCAGGTGGATAAGAAATATACGTTTGAGGAAATGGACAAATAAATATAATGACGTACTTATCGGTATTCGCTTTTTACCGATGTGCTAATCTTTCGGTCGATTGATCTCGGCATTTGCCATGTGACCGTACGTAATCCGATCGCTCATAGTCTAATTATCATCCTGTAAGATACGACGTCGGTTCAGTGACGCTTAATAATTTTTATCGATTACTACCCTCGATGGCCCTAAGTTCAAGATCAATATAAATAACAATGAATGACGTTATGGTATTAATCGTTGCGTCGTGTGTCGTCATGTCTCTTTTTATGTACATTGTACATATAAAGATATAAACATACATGTATATATACGTATCTGTATGTGTATATATATATATATATACACATACATACACATTTTGAACGTAAATTAAGATAATCTTTTGTTTTGTTTCAGGTGAGTATATAGAAATCGAATCTCTGACGATAGTCGAAAACGTGGAAATGGATTTTTCGTTGACAATATCGGTGAGTCGTATTTTTAATCGAGGAGAAGACAAAAAGTCATTCGTTACGATGGAGAGAACGCAACCTTGCGTAACGTGGCTCGATTTGAATGATTCCAAATGATATAGGTCAGTTCGAACGAGGAATACATACCTGTCTGTTTATCGTAATTCGATTCCAATTTTGAGGTCAATGAAGTTAATCGACGTAACAGAGCTTAACCGCACCCTGTTACGTTCAGCATACACTTACCGATGGATTGTAATCAATGCGAACCGTTTTTCGAGCCGGAAACACGTGGTCTAATGACAGTTAACGTAATCGATGAGTTCACTCGCTCATCCTGTACATGTTCGACGGTAATGGACGCGATTCGTCAAACGAACGCATTATACCTTGGGACTATATATCGTTGAGTAACTCGGAAGTATCGTTGTATTATTTTCTTCAACGAAAATACGATGGATTTATATTCGCGAACGTTTTTTTTTATCGTGTCGCGATCGCTTTCCGATACGCACGATTATAAATTTATTTTGTGATTTTCATTTTTTATTTTAATGTTTTTTTTTTTTTTTTTTTTTTTTAATTTAGTAATCAAAGCGTTGTTATATGATCGAAATTCGTTTCCGTTCGATGTTAAATTAGGAAGCAATTATCGATGAATGATAATTAAGATAATAATGCGAGAGAGATCATTAATGGAGTAGAGAATAGTCTTTTAGAAAAAAAAAAAATAATAATAATAATAATAATCTACAGAAACTAATTTATAATTTATCGAGAATGCACGTAAACCCTCTTTTACTTGCATTCACAATTTTATCAAGAGAGATAACGAAAAAATAATAATAATAAATAATTTAATTTAAGATATCTGAAATTTCGATTGTTCCATAATTCTTGAAATTTTTGTTGGATGGCCATAACGAGGCAATTAGATATGATCGTTCCGAATAATTTTCAAGAAAATCTATTTGTTACGTCATTACGATATCGAAGCACGTATCAGTAGGCGTTATCTCATTGGTACATCGAGGAGAATTCGGATGCTAGGAACGATAAGAGAGACGATCGATTCTATTCGTGTGTCCTCCTTTCGTTAACTATATTCTTAGTAGAAGGTCTTATCGTAAGCTCTCTTCGAGCTCTCTCTCCCTCTCTCTCACCTCTCTCTCTCTCTCTCTCTCTCACCTCTCTCTCTCTCTCTCTCTCTCTCTCTCTCTCTCTCTCTCTCTCTCTCTCTCTCTCTATCTTACTTTTTCTTTTTCCTATTAATGTGTTCGTTTACTGATTCAGATAAAGGAGTAATACCAATTTTATTTTTCTTTTATTCTTTTTTAAAGATTAAACGAACTCGAAGATTTTGCTGTTGCTTATCGTATTTCCTTTCCTTTGCTTTCCATTCCTTTCTTTTCTTTTCTTTTCTTTTCTTTTTCTTTAACCTCTGATGATATGAGTTAGAATAAGTGGCGTTAGAAAGCAACAGAAAATAATTCGTTTCTATAAAGTCAATCGTACGTTGGTCGTTTTGAACTACAGTAAGGAGAAAATACGAATCGTGATTATGATAATGATAATAACAGAAAAAAAGATTCGTCGTTTGTCTGTAGAGGGTGTAATAGTTAGAGGAGAAACGGTAATGTAAATTTTTCTCATAACGGCGTATATATATGTATATAGATTAGGTTTTCCTGCTTACAACGCTACCATTCTTCTCTATTTCTCCCTCTCTCTCTCTCTCTCTCTCTCTCTCTCTCTCTCTCTCTCTCCCCCCTCTCTCTCCCCCTTTCTCAACGAGGAGCCAAGTTATCGTCCGAGTTTCTCTCGAAGGTCGCGACGTATTTCTTTGCGAAAGCTTTGAAAATTGTCGAGTACGAGATACGTCTGACGACTTATTTTTCCTTCTTTCTTTTATTATTGTTCTTTTTGTTATTTCTTTTTTTTTTTCGTTATCGTAAAAAAGAATTCGAAATGATAGAGAGAATACGAGCACCGGAGCAATAATAATGTCTAACATTATCGAGTTATTTCAATGTTTCAACGTGCCACAAAGGCAGTCAACGAAGCAACGAATTAGAGAAAGACGCGATACACACAAGCGCGCGCGCCTCTCTCTCTCTCTCTCTCTCTCTCTCTCTCTCTGTGGTGTGTGTCTCGTTAGTTTCATTAAGTCGTCCGTCCGTCCTATTGATTGTTTTATTTATTTATTCCTTTACTTATCTCGTCCTCTTTGGAATTCTTTATAACTGAGATTGTTTTTTCATTTAACAGTTCACGTACGTGAGAGAGTGGGGGAGAGAGAGGGAGGGAGAGAGAGGGAGGGAGAGAGAGAGACGCACAACGCTTATTCACTTTTTTACGATGGCTCGCCACGAACGCAAGTCTTGTGCGACAACACATTTGCCCCAGCGTATAATATAGATGTGTCGCACGCTTTTATGGGTGCTTAAGAAGCTCATTCGTTTCTACGTAAAAAATAAGTAAAGAAAAGAATAGAAAAATAGGGAAAAGTCGATCTACGTAAGCACGAATATTCTATTACCCGGAAGACCTTATTATTCTTCTTATTATTCCTCCTCCTCCTCCTCCTCCTTTTCTTCTTCTTCTTCTTATAAATTCAAAAATTCTTACTCTAAGGGAAGGAGAAAATCTTTCGATTAGTCATTCGAAAGTTTTAATCCGTACAACGTCACGTGCTTGTTCCCTTATTAGCCCTCTCTCTCTCTCTCTCTCTCTCTCTCATTAACCTGTTCATTCATCGACTGTTCCTTTTTCTTTTCTTCTTTTTTTAGCTTCGTCCATTTTCTTTTTCTTTTCTTTTTTCTCTCGATGGGAGAAAGGAAGCCGCCAAGTGGAAACGCGTGCTTCTTTCTTCGCGAAACGTATACCACGAAGAGAGCTTTTTCCAGCTACTCCATTTGAAGCACAATCGTCATCGTCATCCTTTTTTCTCTTTTCTTATCTTTCTTTCTTTCTTTCTTTTCGTCGTCGTGTCGTCATCGACTCGGTTTCCTTTTAAATCATTGTTGTTCATCCGGTATTCACCTAATTAATCGTACAACGGAGTTTAACATTCCGTATCGATTGATCAGCATACTCATCGAAAGCGCGAGCCACTCGTGGCACACGATATATTTGCATGGTTAAACTAAAAGTGTTTATCGATCGGTAGGTAGTCGGACACGCAGAAGACGAACGCGCACGCATCGTCACGCACGTCCCTCCCCCGAAAAAAATATTTCTCAATTTTTTCCTTTTTCTTTTCTCTTTATTCTTCTTGCTCTCTTTCTTTTTCTTCTTCTTCTTCTTCTTCTTCTAGATCCATCCAATTAAAATAACTGGGATAAGTGGATGAGGAAAGAAAGGAACAGGTGTAGCAGTGTCTCTAGTAGGGTGGGGGGAGTGCTCTCGATCAAACGAGAGATAAAAATAGTCGCTATACTAATTACCGATTCGCGAGTTCTATTCTTTTCGATTCTGTCTGACAATGAGAGAAAGATGGTTAGAGTAGTATGTGTACATCTCTCTCTCTCTCTCTCTCTCTCTCTCTTTCTCTCTTTCTCTCTCACTCTGTTTCTCTTTCTCTCTGTTTGTCTGTTGCCTATGTGTGTGTGTACACGTATGTATGTAGGCGGGTGGGTAGGTGTACGTGGGTGTCTCATTTGAAACAATATAATCAAATATCTCCTATCTGATAGGTTTAAAAAAAAAAATGTTTTAAATAAAAGTTACTAGGGTTGTGATGGAGAAAATATGTAATATTTATTGTAACTATTTAATAGAGGATGTAATATTTAGAACTATTTCATAGAGAGCGTTATTCTTCGAATAGGATACCGAATATTATAATGGTTTATTTCAATGATAATCGATGTTTTAAGTCGGACAAATGTTGTAAAGTGTATCGATACGAATCCAACGAGCCACCAAATACCCCTTCATCGATTTCATCGAGTTTATGGGACTCTCAAGTTTAACTAACCATGTAATCGCAAATGATGCTATCAACTTTACTGTAAACGTCTGATAATCGATGAATTCATAAATCAATTCTTATTTTCTTGTTTTTTTATTTTTTTATTTATTTATTTATGTATTCATCATTGTTCATACATTCTCGAGGTTGTAATCGTTTGGAACACGGTGCCCTTCGACAGCCTTAAAGAACATTATCGCTATTGTTAAACTTCGAAGCGCCATAACTCCATAATTTCATACAATATCGATGAAAAATGTACACCGTAAGAGCTCGCTGGGTTGGTATCGATATTCTCGTACACAACCTTTGTTCGGATTAAAATAAAGATTTTCATTTGAAAATATCGTTATAAATTTTATATCATGACACAACATCCACTATGAAACGACCCATAATAAATATCACGTTATTATCTATCCAAAACTTAGTAATTTTTATTCGTAACATTTATTTACAAAACCAATGAGATCGATAATATTTGGTGATATTGTTTAAAACGAGACAACCTGCGTATACATTGAATTAAAATGAAATCGTATTGAAAATAAATATAGAAAATACAAAATGTTTGCATACTTACGAAATTGGATGAAGTTATGTTAATGAGGATTAATAATATCGTATATTAAAGTTTAGACATTATCGTCGATATATTTTTCTAAGCAAACTAGACCATAGTACACTTTATGAAATTTATAAAATTTTGTTTCTTTAGTTCGTCGTCAGTTCAAAGAATTTTCTCTATTTTATCTATCATTATTCTTTTTTTTTTTATAATAACAAGAACAAAGGCAACAACAACAAGAACAATAATAATAGTAATAACAATAATAACGATAATAACGCGGGTAAAATCGATCGTTAAGGTCTTCTCGGCGTGGTAAAAACGATTTTGTAAGCGGTCATTCGAAACCGGTTTCTCGAGGATCCAGCGCGTGCCCGATCTTCGCGGCAGCGCCCACAGGGTGGTAGTTCCCCGTTGAAAGAGTCAAATGACCCTTCTTCAATTTATTTCGTCCTCTTTTACGTCGGGAACACTGAAAAGCAAGCAAGCGAGTCGAGTCGAGTCGAGTCGAGCCGAACCGAGCCAAGCAAAGCCAAGCCAAGCTGAGCCAAGCGACCGACTATCTTTGCTTCTCAACGAACGATGTGACCTCATCGCGTCAGGTGAATTACTTTGGTAGATTGACGCAGACTATGACGGCGATAACTGTGAAAGGATGGAAAGAAAGGATGTAAAAGAAGTGAAAAAAGATAGAGCCAGAAAAAATGAGAGAGAAGAGAGAGGAGGATAGAGGGGGAAGGGAGAGAAAGTTAGAAGTAGACGAAAGGGGTAGTTTGTCGTCTAGCTTGTTTTTTTTTTTTCTTTTTTTTTTTTCTATTTCCCCCGCCCCTCCTTTTTCTCTTCTTATCTTCCTAAACTAAAGAAGCGGTCGCGACAGACGCGCCTACTTTGCCAAGAGAAGAGTCATTCGTCGTCCTCCTCCCTCTTCTCTCTTCGTTCTATTTTCTTCTAGACGCCTTCGTTAGGCATAAATTATACGGCTTGTAATTAAGGCGGTTACTTAATACTTTAACGAGTCTAATAACACGGTTTCGCGAGTTTCTATGCAACATCATCATTTATTTCAACGTATCGATATAAGCGAAATTTTTATAATCGATAAATTTTTATAATTATAATCGCGTCTGATTACGTTGTATACTATTAGTCATGTCGTAGATTAAATCGGTGTATCCTATATCATGGTTTTTTCCCCGTGAATGTATCTATTATAAATTCTAAGCACTGTACGTCGGTAAAGTAGGAATTTGACTTTATTGATGTTATCTAACATTATCAACTTTATCGATGTTATTGACGTTACCTATCTGTTCATAATGTGGATTTCTATTTTACCGAGCTTGGATATTACCGACTATAGAAGAGAACTTCTTTATCATCGTAGTTGTCTTCTTTACCGGCACATGTAATATCGCTGATAAGTAAAGAATCTGTAATACCAATCAACACTACCATATCGAATCGTAAATAATCGAGAGCTGATGACATTTATCCCCTATCTTCCGTAAGAGATCGTATTATCGACGAACGATATTAGAACTCTCTATTTTCTACTTACTTTTCTTCCCCCCTCTCTCTCTGTTTATACATATATATTATTTATATAATTAATCACAAACATTCATTAGGAGTACAGACTAATAATTGCGTTAGTTAAATGCTTTTTTTCTTTCCCCGATGAGAAACAGCTGTAACGAGTCGAACCGGAAAGTAATCATGTTTCCTACGAGTCGAACCGGAAAGAAATCATGTTTCCTTCGTGATATCTCCGTTTTATTCGAGATGGGAAGGATAAAAATGAATTACGTTGCAATTAACGAGCGTCAGATGCAGGAACACGTTGAATTTCAGAGGAAGGAAAAAAAGCAGGCGCGTTCGCGTGCGTGGATCGTCGAGTGGCGTTGGTACTTCTTGCGTTCCCGGTCTCTCTTCGAGCCGCTACGCGAAACCATCATCCCCTCGTTTTGCGTTTCCACGACACAGCGCCCACCCTTTTCTCATTCTTTTTCGATTCTTTCTTTTTATTTCCTTTTTATTTTTTTCTCCTCTTTTTTTCCCCTCTTTAAATATGCATACGAGCTCTGTGCTTGCTCTTTGCTCGATAGGTATATCCAAGAAAATTAATGCCGAGCTCGTTTCGTTTATGGAACTGCGTCGATCTCGTTAGTCTACTCTGCTCTCTGCTCTCTGCTCTCTGCTCTCTGCTCTGGGAGGTGCCAAGAGGATATTAATGGTATTAAAATTACACACGCGAGCTTGAGCAGCACCGAGAGTTCGCGTTATTCAATATCATGCTACCTACCTACCAACCTGCTTGCTTGCTTGCTTGCCTGCTGCATGGATTTTTCGCACGACTCTCCCTACCTCTCTCTCTCTCTCTCTTATTATTTTTTCTTTCTCTCTCTCTCTCTTCATTTCTCTGGTTCTCTCTTTCCACGCAACTCGTGACATTTAACTTAAGGCCTCTGTTCTTCTAACAGGCAGAGGGAGGAGGCACGAGGAGAAGGGTGCTCGCTCGAGTTCGAGTGCAAAGCGTTCCACTTGTGTTCAACGTTTTCACCCTCGGAGAACTTACTTTAAGAACTTTTATTTTTTCCGCCTACCGCTACTTTCTTTCCTTTTTCTTTTTTACTTTTACTTCTATTTCTTTAGAAGAAAGAGAAATATTTAAATAGTAACGACGGAAATTCTATCCAATCGAATGGCAATCGTGATCTATACTTTCTGTCGTTTCGAATATCTGATACTTATTGTCGTTACGTTGCCTTTTTCTTTTATTTTTCTTTCATCAAACGAAATTCAAAAGAAAGAAATAGGGGGTAGATAGATAGATAAATAGATAGATAGATAGATAGATAGATAGAAAGAGAAAACTTCATACAAATTCGACATCGAAAAAGTAATAAAATTGAACAAAGAGTTTAACATTCAATCAACTTTCTGTCTTTATTTCTTCCTTTGTTTTCTCTTTTTTATTTTTCTATTTTTTTTTATTTTTTTTTTTTGCTGTATTTCGTTATTGTTTGGATAAAATGCGTGAAAATGAACGAGTGAACGGCATTGAAGGTGTATTATAAAGCGAATAAAGAGCGTTCTCCAGACAGAAAAGTCGTTACCGACGTCACGAATCCTCTCCATCTTTGTTAAACAATCTTGACCTATAAATGTCTGCAAGGTAGTTGGTATTGAAATTTAAATTTCCCACTTTTACGTTTCGACTCTTTCTCTCTGTCTCTGTCTCTCTCTCTATCTATCTATCTGTCTGTCTGTCTGTCTGTCTATTTCCCTCCCACACAAACACACACGCTCACACAGAGAACTTCGAATTACGTTTTCGTCAAAGTTCTTGTTTCGTCAATGAGGGATGCACGTACGTCTTCTAGTATCGTTCGAACTAAAACTCAAATGTCCCTTAGGCGATATAACTCGATACTCCTATCGTGTCATATATATCTATGTATATACGTACGTACATATATGCATGTGTGTACACAACCACACGTACGTACTTCCAAACTCTTTCGGATAATACCACTTATTACACAAGCAGACAACAAAACGTATCAAAGTAGTGGAAAAAAAGCGAAATATTTTGGAAAAGGTTACGCGGCCACGAAATATTTTTAAACGAATTAATAACACTTTTAACTTTGATATTTCGTTGGGAACAATATTTGTGAGTTCGTTTTTATTAATTTTTAGGATTGTAATTTATTACAGTTGTAATTTATCGATTTTTCACTTCTATTTATGTGAACTGCTTATTCATTACTTTTTTCCTTTTCCTACGTATGAAGTAAAAGATGATAAAAATTCATAAAATCATCGGCTCGATACCGAACGTGAATAGAAGAAAAAAGAAGAAAATAAAAATAGAGAGAGAGAGAGAGGGAGGGATAGGGAGGGAGAGAAACTCCCCCTCGCAACGTAGGACTTTACATTTCATAATTAAAAATTTCAGATGGCTTTCAACGAATTCGTCATTGAGAAATCTACGTCGAACGGTTTATATATCGATCGAAAGTGAATGAGTGAGTGAGTGAGAGAGAGGGAGGGAGGGGAGAGAGAGAGAGAGAAAGAGAGAGAGAGAGAGAGAGAGAGAGAGAGAGAGAGAGAGAGAGAGAGAGAGAGAGAGAGAGAGAGAGAGAGAGAATCTCTTTCACGTTTGCTTTCACAAACTTGCTATATCGTAAATTTTCACGTTTCACGGATAACCGAAGCAGTATTGCCACGGGGGTTTCCCTATTTTTAGATGAATCACATTATATATCTTCTTCTTCGTCTTCTTTCTCTCTCTCTCTCTCTCTCTCTCTCTCTCTCTCTCTCTCTCTCTCTCTATCTATCTATCTATCTATCTATCTCTATCTCTCTATCTCTCTTTCTCTCTTTCTCTCTTTCTCTCTCTATTTTTTATTGAGGCTTTGGTATTTTCAACGAAGCCTATAATCTCGTCGTCCTAACGAATCGGTGCCCATGAAAAGCTCTCTCCTTTTGTTCTCACCTTGAATAATAAGGGACGATATCGCAAATTCCTATTCCCCGTTTGATATCCCTTTTTCTTTCTATCTCCTCTCTTTCAAGAAAGAAAGAGTAAAGAGTGAGAGAGAGAGAGAGAGAGAGAGAGAGAGAGAGAGAGAGAGAGAGAGAAGGAGACGAAAGATATCGATCGACGTTCGCTCACTTTTTACACGTGACCGACCTCAAATAGAATTTTGCTCTTCTCGTGGAATGAATTCGATGCTCTCTCGCTCTTGAAAAAAAAAAAAAAAAATTAAAAAGATAAAAAGTGTGGGGAAGAGAAAAAAATATATATATATATCAGAGAAAGAGAGAGAGAGAGAGAGAGAGAGACCGGCCTTGAAACGCACCGACATCGTAGCGTTAAAACGAGAGAAACAAAACGGGCCGGCGATCGCTCAGGCGACCTAGATTTTTCCTCTCCCGAGAAAATCACAGTGCTAAATCCCTCTTATAAATAGTTTTAACGTGCTCTCCGATCGTAATCGCTCTTTTGTATTTACTTTACTCATCTTAGCTGTTCGCAGCCTGGCTCGCCCCGAAGTTTTGCCACCCACCTTCACCATCTCTTTTTTTTTTATCTTTCACTCTCTCCCCCCTCTCTTTCTCTCTTTCCTCTCTTTCCCCTGCCCCTCCCACTTTCTAACTCTTTCGTTTCTTCTTCGTCGTTGATAGTCTAGAGTTAGCCGAAAGTTTTACCCTCGGATATTTTCTCACTTGCCCTCGGGATATCTCGATGTAAATAAGGACGCTTGTATTCTCTATTATAATCGGACGCTTGAAAATTGTGCACTTAAATTCTTAGTGAAAGAGAGGGCGAAACGAAGAGATAGAAGGAGAAAGAGAGAGGAGTGAGAGAGAGAGAGAGGGAGAGATAGAGAGAGGGGGAGAGAGAGAGAAGGAATAAGACATTTAATTAAACTATGAGTAAGAACGAAAACCGAAAGATTATTAGATTGAAAGATAGATAAAGATATATATTTCGCCTCGAGTGTTTCTCTCTCTCTCTCTCTCTCCGTTTTTCTTTTTTTTTATAACATAGATAATAACTTTCAATTTTTATTTTATAAATATGTTCAATACTTTCTAATCGGTATTACATCTTCATTAATAATTTCATCGATAAAGGATTAACATTTCGTGGCATTTACATAATTATGAACGTGCACGTAATCCGATGAAATCTATGAAATACATACATGTAAAAGAACTTGATAAGATATGGCTTGCAAAGAAATTATTTTTAATTGCTAAACATGCTTTCCTTTTTTTTTTATTCCATTTTTTCTTTTCTTCTCTCCCTCTCTCCCTGCCTCCCTCCCTCTCCCTTTCTTCCTCTCACTCTCACTCTTTCTTCTTTTTTCTTTCTTAATTCAACCAAGTTTTACTCGGAGTCAAAGAACGTAATGACGTATCTGGGATACGCGCAACTATTATAATCGGGTTAAACGAACGAAAGGAAGATGGATGAAAAATTTTTTGACTTTACGCTTCCAATTATTCGGTAGAGGTGGAAGGTTAAAGCGATCGAACGTACCGTCAAAGTTCCGCTTTATCCGGCTTTTTAAATGGCTCGGCCTCGGAAGTTGACGGGAGGAGGTACTTCAGTTTAACGCACAGATGAATAAAGGCGTGTATGTCGGTTAATGAGCGTTTTCCGTTATAAAAATGTTGGCCCTTTTGCCTACGGCTATATTTTATTTCTCTCTCTCTCTCTCTCTCTCTCTCTCTCTCTCTCTCTCTCTTTCTCTCTCTAAATCTTTTTTTAAATTCTTTTTTTATTTTTCATTTATTAATTTTTTTCCCCTTTCTTTTTTTTTTTCTTTCTTTTCATAACTTTCCTTCGTTAAACGATTCGTACTCAACCGAGTATTTGGTTGTATTTTGGAAGTTTTGTTTTTCCACTCTCCCCTTATTTTCGCGCGAAATTCTTATATGATATTATTCCAAGCGAAAAAAAAAAAAGATATAAAAAAATTTGGTCCTTCGATCACGTCCGATTTGATATTCGTGTCATTGCGAAACGGAATATCGGTCTTACGCATACGTTTCATACGAGACGAGACCAGACTGACACGCGAGCTGCGTGTAAGGGAGTAATGCAGAAGGAATGTGGATAATGGCAGTCAATAGGAATCGAATGTCGAATGTACTGCCTACGCAACGGGATTTGACTTCTCTCTCTCTCTCTCTCTCTCTCTCTCTCTCTCTATATATATATATATATATATATATATATATATATATATATAGATAAATTCAGATATATATAGATATATATAGATAAATTCAGATATATATATATATATATATATATATATATATATATCAATAGATAACGTTTTCCTATATCCATGAATACACGATTTCGTGAAATTCTAATAGCCGTGTGTTGTGTCGTCGGTCCTCGTTATGGGATTATTAATATAATCGATATAAGCATTATAGGAATCGCAAAAACGTTTGTTCTTAGAGAGAAAAATAAAAAGAAAAATTCAAAATGAAAAAGAAAGTGTAGAATTTTAGGATCCATAAATTCTTGAAATGAAATAAACGTATAAAGAGGTAAAAGTAAATAGTATTACGTTTAAAAGGGAGATAAAAGAGTCATTATTTTTGTTTTGTTTTATTCTGTTTTGATTAACGGATATGACTCCTCCTTTAAATATATCGGATTTTTTTTCCTTTTTTTTTTTCTATAACTTTAGATCGTTAAACTATCAGACGAATAGACGTTGAAAATGTCGTTGTTTACAGGAGAATTGTGTACGATGTGCGTTATGTAAGAGTTGCTAGCATAAGATCGTGTAGATCTGCGTACACACGTATGCGGTATTTTGCTTTCGTTCATTATAATGCCATTCGCATTCGTATACGCACACATAGCTCGAGGTCTAACTGTGTATTAGCAGGAAAAAAGGACTCGGTTGAGAGTCTAATACGTTTCTTCGATGTTTCATTCTTGGAGATTAAGTGAGCAACTATTTTCTATTCGATTACGTAAAGTAGGATCGATATATTCCGATACGTATGAGCGTATAATGTAACATTTATCTCTTTCTTTCATTCATTTTTTGTTTCTTTCTTTTTTTCCTTTTTCTCTCTCTCTTTTTTTCTTTTTTATTTATTATATCTCCTCTTTTATCTACCTTTCACACTTCCGTAACCTCATAGCTCCTCTTCATTTAATTCTCTCCTTCGTTTATCTTTATTCTTTTTTTCTTTTTTTTATTCTTTTTATTTCTTTTTCATTTTACACCGGACTTTCGAGAGAGAGGGGGGGGAGAGGGGGGAGGGGAGAGATAAAGAGAGTTGAATTTATCTTTATACTTCTTGCTAGTTCATTCATTCATTCATTCACACATACATTCTCATGCGGACAGCACGAAGATGATGTCACAAAATTCGTCCTCGTGATATTTGATTCTCGCAGAAGGCGTTAAAATAGCTTTTCCTTTCGAGTTTCTATCTAAAGAAGATACTTACCATCTAGGATTATTATTAAACTCATTTCTGATTATCTTTCTTCTTCTTCTTCTTCTCCTTCCCTTCTCTTTCTTATTCTATTTTCCCCTTTTTATTTTATTTTATTTTCGAATTTCTAGAAACAACGTGGATTAAAATAATCTGTAATTTAAATTTCAAATGATATTAACGCGTATACGTCGGATAGGTATCGATGACTCGCGAGAAAGGAAAGTTGAGATAAAACAGAAGAGTTTACATTTTCGTTAGAATTTTGTGATTTTTCTAATGGCTTTGTTTCCGATTAAAAAAAAAAAAAAAAATTGCTTTCTTTTCGATCGATCGCAGATGGACGGACGATCGTCGTTCTCTTTGATCGCACGTATTGTTTCCTGTTGATTTAAATGAACGCGTTTGTAATCGATGGTAAAATGTATTCATAGTAAACGATTCCGTTGCAAATTTGTCGAAACTCTTACGTTTATTGATTCGATCGATCACGTTGGAAAACAATCGAGCACAAAATAATTTGTCAAAGAGTTAGAACAATTTTTTTTCCGACAATGCGGTTAAAGATAATAAAAAAAAAACCTTATCGATGACATTCATCGACCGTACTTAGTACAAATTTATTCGAAACTGTAGTAACGTGCGAACACGTCTATACCGGCTACCAGATCTGAAAACTTAATAGAGATTTACTTAATTAGTAATAAATTGCGTTCGTTATCGACGATGACAATTTTCTTTTTCTTTTTTTTTGTTTTATTTTGTTTTGTTTTGTTGTACAAAAATAGACACGTCCTTAAATTAGACTACCTCATCATAATTGGCAATTTTCCGTCGAATCAAGCTAAATCGAAAGGAATTGGCTATGACGTGAGTTAACGTTAAATCCAAAAAAGAGAGGGAGAAAGAGAGAGAGAGAGAGAGAGAGAGAGAGAGAGAGAGAGAGAGAGAGAGAGAGAGAGAGAGAGAGAGAGACATAACAACTTATCCATCCATCCTACCATTCAACCATCCAATCGTTTCATCATAGCAACATGATAGTCGTGATAGAAAGAGAAGAAAGAAACAGACAAGAAAGAAAAGAAAAGGTGCAGGCGAGTTCGACGAGTTAGCGTTTTGCATGGCGTGCCCGATGGCATTGCAAGGTCGTTGAGAGTCTTCTAGCTCGGCAAGCCGCAAAAGAGACTCCTTGGTTGTTGGAAAATACCAACCGAAGAAACGACTTTACTGTCCGTGTAAATCGCATCTTTTCTGCACTACACCCGTGCAGAAGGAATGATGTCAGTCCGAGACAAATCTATTGCGTAATCGACATGGACGAGCCGCTTAACCGATCTTACACCATTTCCAACTTTATCGAAATGCAAATAAGTTTACGTATCGCGGAAATAAATAAATCGTTTTATCGTTCATACTTTTTTTTTAACGGCGAAGTTCGACGTTTGTAAATTCATAAAATTCTTTCTCTCTCTCTCTCTCTCTCTCTCTCTCTCTCTCTCGCTATGTATACATATAATTTTTTTTTAATTTTTATATCGTTTTTAAATATTTCAATATATCCTGAATTAATTGATTCACAATGTCAGTGCAAAAAAAAAAAAATAGTGCAATCGCTCGTAACGTACGAATATTAAATAATATTGGAATTCTTTTCATAAAACTTCATTTCGTTTTTCACTTTTTATTCTTCGTAAGAATTTTAAACTCACTCCGCGTCTATGAATATGCCAAGTGAGTCACTTGTACCAGGAAACTTCACTATTTCGATTACTTTATCGACGTTATTCGGTAGAAACAAATTTTTAAGAAAGAGCTTTTTTTTTTTTTTTTTTTAAGGGCAACAAGAGTTGAAAGTTATTATCTGTACGGTTATATTTTGTCGCAAAATTTTGGACAAAACGTCTTTCCACGAAAAAGAAAAATTTATTATCTGCTAATATTTCAGGAAAATTGTTATTAACGTTTTCAATACGAAGGGAGTAAATCTTAAAATAAAATGTCCAAAGGGCAAAGCAGATAAGAGTTTAGTTCGAGGTTGACAGCTTACCTGTCCTAATCGAGGTATTAACGCCCAAACCCAAGGCAATATTTCTTCGAAGTCATTCGAAGGTGGCTAACGGTAAATTTACCTTTTTTCCCTTTCGATTCCCGAGGCGGCGGAGGGATATTAAGGTAAATCAGAATAGCTACTTACACCGACTGGAACGATCTTCACAGATGATTTACGATATTCACGGATGATTTGCGATATTCACGAACGAACGAGCCAACGGATGAGCTCGGTCGGGCTTGCGGAGGAAACGTCGGTTGACGTTGATAACGGTTCGTCATTTTTCTCTGGTGTAAAATTTGATTAACAATACTTTCGAATGGCGATTATTTGATCACTCGTTAGTCGCATTTTCCTTTCTTCTTTTTCTTTCCCCTTTCGGAGAAAGTAGTAATAGCGGTGTATCCCTTCGGGTCGAAACGAAATTGCCATTTGCGATTTTCACAACGTAGTATTGAAACTACCACTATTAATACCAGAGATAATAACTTCCTCGGCTTTAAGTTTGAAGCTTGGGTATGAAATAAACGTTTAAGTAATTTCAAGGGATGGGGAGGAGGTGGTTTGCTCATTGTGAACAAGTACCGTTCCATTGTAATAAAGTCCTTCACTTATACAATTTAGTTGAAGATCTGAGAATGGCCGTTGTTACCTGAAAATAGATACCTAGAGGTAATCCAATTATAGAAAAGCCACCTGCAGAAATGCATGCTCTCCTGTTTATAAAAATGCCAGAGCTACCTGTGGAGAAGCTTAACCGTACCTTCGGATAACAATAAAATTAACGTCATTCGAGTCTTCGAATCCCAAGGTCTTTTAATCCATCGAATAAACAAAATGGTAATGCGCGTAAAAGTGAAAAGACTTAAGCCCTCGCTTAAGTATATTCGAAGAATATATATATATATATATATATATATATATATATATATATATATATATATATTTACGAAAGAGAAACTCTCGCGTAGTAGAATATCATTATCGACGTTCGCAAACGTCGTTGCAATTAAAAGAAATCAAATTGGAATCTCTCCGTATGCTTTGGATCTCGTAATAACGTCTCCCCAGGCTCGTTTTTCCATGGTTTCTCTATCAGCCAGTTCGCGTTCATACGAAGAAACGAATTAATGTTACCTTTTATGGTGGTTTTCGTGATCGAAAGAAAGAGTAGTAGGCGCGCGTGCACCGACTCGGCAGGTGAAGCCGGCGTCAAGCCATATTCAGCCATCTTCGGTAACGATGATGGGGGAGGAAGAAGAGGAGAAGAAAGAGGAGAAAGAGGTGGAGGAGAAGGAGGAGGAGGAGGAGTTAACGATCAGCTGACTTTTAGTTGGCTGCTTATCGCTCGACATTGAAAGCGATTGCAAGACACGTTGACGCTTATAGTCGTTCAAAACGAACGCATTATGATTTATCGCTTTTCTTTCGCGTGTATAATGCGTCACTGTTCGAGATAAGAATTCTGGAAGACCAAGACCACTGTTGTCAAACGGGAACCTTGTTTCATAGCGTCACCCGTGTTAAAGTAGATATATACTTATCATCGCTATTTCAGCCAATTCTCTAATTTAAAGTGTATTCACTACTTTATCGTTCCGCATTTACCACTCGAACAATTTGAATATAGGGAATTCCGATAACTTATCGAAAGTGAAGAATTTCAGAATTTCGTTTTCTAAAAATATATAATTACGTATATATATATATTTATATTGTTCTTTTTTTCTAGTCACGTTTAGCTAGATAAAATAGTAGATCTATCCTTCGATAATTTTATCCAACGCTTTCGTCGATTTTTTTGACATAATTAATCGCGAAGTAAGAAATACATATTTGACCTGATATATACAGTGTCTAAATAGCAAGGGACCAAATTTATACTATGTATTACTGAGGTTAAATGGATGTAAAAAAAAGTTCATATAAACTTGGGCCCCCAAAAATGATTCATTGAAAAGACATGCCTTTAAAGATATCTACGGTTTATTTCCATTCGTTCAATCGGTGACTACCGAACTCTTTCTTTTTCTTATCTTTTTTTTTTCCTTCGAACTTTCGAAACGCGAAAGAGTTGGTTTGTAAAAATATGATTGAAACAGATGATGAACTTTGCAAATGTATTCAAAATGCATATACTATCATTTCCAATACAGTTCGAATATATGAGAGTTCGGCAATCACTAATACGACGAATGGAAGCCTGCATTCTTGCAGAGGGAGGCGTTTTCGAACATTGCTTATATAACTGTTACGATAAATCATAAATATGTATCTTTCAAAGGATATATTTTTTAAATAGTTCATTTTCGGGCATGAATTTTAATGCTTTTTTTTTTTTTAATTTATTTGATCTCGGTAAAATACGTGATTTAAATTTGGTCTTATGCTTTTTGGATACCCTGCATATATATGTTTATATAAGGCATCGATTATATATATATATATATTAGGTTGGTGCGTATGAAATGTCGGATTCTCTTTACATGGGGACGTGAATGAAGACAGTCTAAAAAACTCGATATCAGAGTTTATTAATTCTAAAGACCAAAATTTTTTTAAGACAGGCATCTACGCTTTAAAATCTCGTTGAGAGAAGTGTATTGAAGCGAATGGAGCATACTTTGATTGAATAAACAGCTTTTGAAGAAAGATATACAGTTTTATACAATCACTTAAGAATCCGACATTTCATACGCACCAACCTAATATATATATATATATATATATATATATATATATATATATATATATATAGGAATTGATGCGTTTAAGGATATAAGGTAAAGATCGCGTTTGAGGTTCGTTCGGTGTTATCGAGAAAAAGTGAAGGAATTTATAGAAAAGCAAAATAACAGAGTCCCCGTAGTTAGTCGCGGTATCTTCGAGTTAAAACAGGTGAGAGCTACCGAGTTGTCTTCGTTCGTCTTCTTCGTCGTCGTTGTCGTCGTCGTCATCATCGTCGTTGTCGTCTCAGAAGTATTTGTCCCCCACTCCTCTATCCATGGCAATGAGCGACGACGGTCGAGAGTGCGAAAAGAGAGGAAAAGAAAAAGGAAGAGGGGATGGGGGAAGGCATTAAGGAGAGGGGTCGTGGTTCTTCTCTCTACTTCGAAGTCAGTCAGCATAGTAAGTCAGTGTGCATAGCTCGATAGTCAGTCAGTCGAGTGCCGTTCTCGTGAGCGACACAACAACAATAACACAACAAGTGGCAGCAGCAGCAGCAGCAGCAGCAGCAGCTACGACAAAACACCAATAACAACGTCGTGTTGGTGAAAGTTAGCCGTCTCGTTCTCTCTCTGTCTCTCTCTTTCTCTCTTATATTCGCTCGCTTTCGATTATTATCGATAATCGTTTGGGAAAGCGAAAGCGAAGATAGATAGATAGATAGATAGAGGGAACGTTTTAAGTTTTGGTTAATGTTGTCGTTATTTTATTTATTGTTTAAAATAATATAAATGCAAATGATCGACCTTCGGAACGGCCACGGTGTACGATCGAATCTCGACTCGATCGGACTTGAGAATTTTATCGAGTCGTGCGTGTCGAACGAGTAGAGTGAGTGAGCTGCGCTGGCCTGCCTGCTTGCCTGCCTGTGGATATTCGATACGCGGCTGATATCGAATGATCCTTTGGAGGAGCGACCGATTCTCGTAATTCTAGAATCTCTCTCTCTCTCTCTATCTCTCTATCTGTACGTCTATCTACCTTTATCTCTCAGTCGATCGTGTTCAACGAGATCTTTTCGAACGAAACGACGAAAGAACGACGGCGGGACCCGGTGTCACCGCCTTCTGTGCCAACACGAACGAAACGCGATTTTTCAGTGGTATCGCACGAGGAACGAGATTTTCAACAAGTTCTTCCTTACCTCCTTACCCCTCCCCTCTCCCGTCTTCCCACCTCCCACCACGCTTCTTCCTACCTATCAGTTTTCCCTCGACGGTTCTTTGTAATATAGTGCGAAAATCTAAACGTGCTCTGTGATTCTCTTTCATACTTTGAGTTATATATACATATATATATATATATATATATATATATATATATATATATATATATATATATATTGAGTGAAATCCGACGAGTTTATTTTCCAATAATATTGTTATACGCGCGAGTGTAAGGATAAAATTGACATGGGCGGTGGTGTCAGGATGAACAGGGAAATTCCTAGCAGTACCCTAGCGACCTTGAGAGGTATTCTGGTCAGTTCCTTGTCTAGGGAAAATCTTGGTCCGAACGACCTTTCACCAGTGCACGAAAACGCCAGGATACGATCACCGAGGAAGGTTCACTTTCGTGAAGGTAAACTAGTTTTTATTATATTGTTGATCTTACATTTACCAACGAATCTATTTTTGAATAACGATGACAATTATTTTCCATGGTCTTTTTTTAAAAAGGGTATAAAATACGTGTAACGTGGCTGGTGTGTGTGTGTGTGTGTGTGTGTGTGTGTGTGTGCGTGTGTGTGGTGTGTATCATTGATATATAACGGGTCGTTTGCACGAGCCTATATCACAATTTTTATCGTCTTATTGAAAAAGAAGTATATGATGGAAATGTCAAAAGTTTCCCTTCTAAATCCTCCTATATATTATATTATACGTAAACAAACATAAGTCGTTTATTCTATGAGCAATAAAACCGTCTGCTTGTGTCACGTGGGTATGAATGCATCGAACACGCTGAATTTAATGGTCCTTGAAAGACGAATAAAGTATCACGTCGAGAAACCAACGATGAGAGAAGGAAGATACGTCTTCCTCTCCTTTCCTTCCTCCTCTTAGTCTCTCTCTCTCTCTCTCTCTCTCTCTCTCTCTCTCTCTCTCTCATCTCTCTCTCTATCTATCTATCTATCTCTCCATCTCTCCATCTCACTCTTTACTCGATCTACGTCGTCTCGAAACTTTCGATCCAAATGCCAATATTCTCGAGCGTTTGCCTCCTGTTCATGTGCTCGAGTTTACCGACGTTAGAATCGTGGGAGGAATAGTGGGGTTGGGGAGTGGTAGGGAGGGAGGAAGAGAGAGAGAGAGAGGCACTTAGATTGCCACGTCGCGTCGTAATTAAACCATCGACGCGCTTCGACGATTTTCTTCCTGGACTATCAACGAGATAATGCGATGGCTAAGACTCCTTAGATCTCACCGAAACGCTCGAGCTTTTCAACTCGACGGACTTCGAGAGCAAAAGAGAGGAGAGAGAGAGAGAGAGAGAGAGAACTGATTGGCCCGTTGATCTTTTCTTTCGATTCAATGGATTCCTTTTTTTGTGTGTGGGAGAGATGAGGATTTCACATCTTGAACTTTTTCTTTCCTTTTTCTTCCCTCTCCCCCCCTCTCTCTATCTTTCTTTCTTCCTTTCCTTCTTTTTTTGCGTTTTCTAGTTTTTTCTTCCTTTTTTTTTTTTTCTTATTCTTCTTTCAAAACCCTCTTTTTCTACCTTTCCGATAATGTGTAACGGTGTAGCAAATCGTAAAGGTTCGATGAGGATTTCAAGGTAGAGATTGAAATTTAAAAACGAACGATGCGAACCACTATCCGTTATTTGAGGTTATAACCTCGCCGCCACTGATATTCTCTCTCTCTCTCTCTCTCTCTCTCTCTCTCTCTCTCTCTCTCTCTCTCTGTTTGTCTGTCTGTCTGTCTGTTTCTCTCTATATGTGTGTATGTGTGAGATATATCCAGAAGGATCAAACCTTCCAGGCTAATCTATGTTACATATTGACGGGTCTCGTCCCTCCTATTCGTCCACCACTGACTCTCCTCTCCTCTCATTTTCGAGTATCAGAGGATCGATACGACGATAGATGATTCTAAGTATTAATCGTGGGAATGCATGGATTAGGAATAATAAAAGGGTGATATAAATTAATCCATATACGTATCGCGATATGTCCTGTCATCGATGATGATATATCAATAAAATCAAAATCAAAATCATATTATCTGTTTCTACACGTATAAATATACACGCGCGCATGTATAAAAGCATGATGTTGCAGTGATATTTGGACGTTCTCGAAATTTGATAATTTTATTTGAATTTTGTATAAATACGTGGGATTAATGAAAATTTATCGTTCATAACGATGAATAATTCTCATTGCAAACAGATATCCAACGGAAATGAAGATTTCAGAAAGAAGAGAAAAAACGAAGAGAGAAACAAAAGTACCCAGTTAAAATATGTAAAAATATTTTTTTTGTGCTTGTTCTTGGTTTTTCTTTTTGTTATTGATCTACTTCATATTATTCACCTTTGAAATGTCCTGGTATATGCATCCGCGCCCCCTCCTCCCACGATCGTTTGTCAAAGCGTCCGTACTCGAAAATAATTGAAATACTCGTTGACGAAATGATTCGATGTAACAAGATCGTTACGATCGATCGATCTTCGTGCGAAATCAGTCGAGTGCTAAAGCGAGTTTGAACAAACTCGTGCGCGAGCCGAGCGTTGTTTTGCGGATGGGCAAGTTTGATCGTGGGTGTCGAAGGAAAATTAAAATTAAAAAAAAAAAGAAAGAGAGAGAAAGAAAAAAAGAGTAGACAAAACAAAACAACAAAAATCCTTGATAACCCCTATTGACGCATTCGTTTTATCCCGAATAGCCATCGAGGGGGTAGATCAGCCTCGAGCGAGTGTACACGGAAATTGGAAATCGGAAATGGAAAGTTTTGCTACGGCTTCCGGAGTAGAATTGCGAGAGAAACGTAGAAGGACAGTATTCGTGTCAGTGTTTCTCAATCCATCCATCTCGTATATAATGTAAAGTACATTCGGTGAGAAAACGATATCTCTCCGTTCCTATGCGAAAATGCATCATTATATTGCAAAACGTTTTTATGAGTTCATCACGGCGTGTGTGTGTGTGTGTGTGTGAAAGCACGCGCGCATATATATACATAAATACATATATATGTATATAAACATCGAGATAACGGGTCGGGTAAACAAGCATCCTCCTTTTCTTATTCTTATCTATTCGGTGCTATTTGTGTCGGTTAAATATTTCGAGAGATACGATTCTGAATTACGTTATGTAACCAAACAAAAATGTCAGTACATTTCGTAGCAATGTTCGGAAACCAAAAAGAATAAAAAAAAAAAAAAAGAAAAAAATTAAAAATCATTTCGTTAATATTCATGAAAGCACGATTCTTGACTGGATGGATATTCCTCTTATTTTTTTTTCTTCTTTTTTTGCTTTTGTTGAACATTTTTCATTATCGGCGATGAAAAGGACCCGATAATGTGACGGAAGGAAACAAAATAGCTTTGATGATCGATTTGTATCTGTCAAGAGATCAAGAAAGATTCTCTCTCTCTTTTACTCATCGATGCAAGAAAGGCGCTTGCGAACGGGAACGATACGATCGTTTAATTGGGGCGTGGATCGATTTATCCCGTAATTAACAATCAACGGGGCGAAGGCAATGGTGTCGAAACTGGTCTCTTCCCTCGAGGCACTTTCCACTCTAATCGATGTGTACGGCGATCAATCGATCGATCGATTCATCTCTCTTTTCTTCTTTCTGTCGAAACTTCGTTCGAGCAAAGTGCTAGTCTGCGTTCGTAGCGACTAATGCACGCATTCGTTTAAGTCTATATATTCTACCGTTCACGTTGACTGCCTCCTTGTTTTCTTCGTTACTACGGGAACAAACAAATTAATTAGATTTCTAACGATATTATCTTTATACCGTGCTCGTTTTATTTCAATGGTTTATATCAGAAATGTATGCATGCATGTATGTATTTATGATGTGTGTATGTATGTATGTACTTACTCGTTTTAAACGATCATTTTATATCATAACGATCTATCTAAATTGATTCAATATTAATAATTGCTGTTTTATTATAATAAACTATATTTACTCATTTGTAAATCAATCGGATATCAACATTATGGAAAATAATATGATATGTAATGTAATATATTCGATTGATTCATAAATGACTATCAAACCATGTTGCATATATGTGTGTGTGTGTGTGTGTGTGTGTGTGTGTGTGTGTGTGTGTGTGTGTGTGTGTGTGTGTGTGTGTGTATATATACATTAATTATTTATATTTATTGGGTCGTCAAGTATAAAATTTGTAGAAAAAAAAGTCAAATTAAATGTATTAACTACAAATATCATCGTTGACGACACAATATATTAAAAATTAAAACGATCTTATGATCTAGACTTCAGTTACATATATAGTATATATGAATTTGTGATTCTAATCAAAAGGCAAACATTTTCGGAATGTTTTATGCGTTAATAATGTCTATCAGGTTAGAGAGAAAGTTTTCCTCGTTCTAATAATCGTGAATGAGATTCCCTATTAATATTCTCGTTTTCCTCCGTCTTTAATAACGATAGTAAACGATAGTTACATACGTATATACGTTACGATCATAGGACGGATTAGATATATCTAACCATCGCTTTAGGGAATATCGACTATGTTGGTGGGGAAGCACACGATGTTATCGTCGTTTCGCGTGCGTCGTTTCTCTCGGATAAGTTAGTTATATGATTTTAAAGGAGGGTTTTTAAATGTCGGCCTTTCGCATCGATCGATCCTCTCGCGCCTCACGTTCCTTTTCGTTGAATGAGAAAGATGAAAGAAAAAAAAGGGGAAAAAAAAAGAAGAAAGAAAAAAAAATTGAAATATGAAGGATGAAACGTTTCGATCGTTGGGCTCGAGCGTTGCCTTCATCTGCATTGCGCCAAAACGAGTATAGGGAGTCGAGTCAACGGCGTTATCGCGTTACGTTACGCGATCACGATAACAAGGAAGTTTAACGAACGTGTTACCTCATTTTCTTTTTGTTTTCTTGATGTAAGTGCCGGGAATCGCAAAGTGCCAGTTGATTAGAAGATATTTAGAGTAACCACAGGTGGTCGAAAGCCGGTACCGTTTTAACTTTAACGATTAAATAACTACGAAAAATTGACTTTCATTTTTTATTCGTTCTTTTCTTTATCCTTATTTTGATTTTGATTTTAATTTTCCTTCTTCTGCCTTTATTTTTTCTTCTTCTTTTTTTTTTTTTTTTTTTTTTTTTTCTTTACAAACATTGTAGGCTCGTCGCAATGATCGATCGATCGATAGATAGCCGGAGAAAAACCGAAGTATCCTTTTTTCATATCGTTAGGACATATCGTGAGATACGTATTCGATTTGTTTCGAGTGGAAGCATTTCGTACTTCCGATGGACGTCGTCGGATGTTGCGATTGGCATCTTGATTGACGCCCTTCAGTGAGACGCTCATTCTCGTCCTTTTTATTCAGTTTGTCAGTACGCAGACAGCAGCATAGTTGGAAGTCCATCATCGAGAGTTTAATATTAATTTGAAATTTTTCCCATCAACGCCATTAATCGATCCTTTTGTCTCGGCGTTGTCGTACTAATTAGAAAATGAATTGAGATTATCTTTACGAAGGATAGAAAGAAAAAAAAAACAAATTAATTTTTTTGTTCTTCTTTCGTATGTACACACACAAACGCACACAAAGTTTATAAACCTTTTTACAATTTCTTACGATCACTCTGTATATATATATATTTATATATATCTATATATATATATGCATGCATAACTTTCAAGAGGAGCAACAGCATAGAACAAGCAAGTTGAGAATTGCTCGCTAGATTATTTAGAACGACTCGGTCGAAGCGATCGTTTCAAAAGGTAAAAGCATTGTCCCTCTCGTTTATCGTCGCGAACCGGAAATCATGATATCCCCGGGAATGTGCAAGCGCTACTGTGTAAGTTCATAGAGAAAGAGAAAGAGAAAGAGAGAGAGAGAGTGTTAGCGGAACTATTCCGATTTTACTTCATGCATCTTAATCCTAGCATTGTTAGCGTCATGGAATTCGTGAATCACAAACGGGCACACGATACCCTTTCTCTGTTGAACTGAGATTCACAGTGTATACGGATCAAAGAGATTATCCTGGTCCGACCATGGCTGGTAGCAATGAGTATCATTCTCTTATTCTCTCTCTCTCTCTGACTCTTTCTCTCTCTTTGTTTTCCTCGTGAAATATACGAACATAATTTCTTTAGTTTACTTTTTAGAAACTAACCAACGCGCTGACCATAGAGTTACTTTGTCCTTGTTGAAAAGTGAAAAATGGCAAATAAAAAAAAAATAGAAAAAGAAAAAAGAAATAAAAGAATGATCTTTTTCATGGGTAGATCTCGTCGAGTTTGATTAGCATAATAAAAATGAAGGAAAAAATTAAAAGAGAAGGGAGAGAGAGAGAGAGAGAGAGAGAGAGAGAAAAACAAAGAATAGAACTTTTGAAGCGTTTCGAGAAATTTACTTTAATGATCCATCTTCAAAGTTAAGGAAACCTCGGTGTGTGTATGTCTTATTGATTTCGTCGGAAGTAAATAAATATTTGCTATTTAACCAGGCCGAGTATCTAAAACGTTCGAAATGAATCAAAAGCATCTATGACTGAACCATTCGAAAGGCTCGATTTTTTTATTTTTTTTGCGGAGAAGCTCGATTTTCTTTGAGAATAGTTCGATACGTAACATTTACACGCTATTATCTAAGATACTCGATATTTTTCGTAAGTATCACACACACGCGCGCGCAAGTTCGTGTGTTTTTCTCTTACGTTCACGTAGCCGCGAGCTCTAGGTAAAGTAAGCCTTTTGGTACGTTTCCAAGTTTGGTATGCGAGTAAAAAGAAGAAATAAGAAGGAGAGAAAGAGAAAGAAAGAGAGAGATAGCTAGTTGCTAGATTAAGAGGAGCTTTTCACCTTAGGCGAAGACGCACTCCGCTTTTGGCAGTTATTAATGCACCGAGAAGCAATCTCGAAGCTAACGAAAGTGCTAACTTGGCCGTGTTAAATCTCTTTCTTTTCAATAGAATTTTTCATGAGATTTTAGATGTCTACAGAATTTTACTTATTGTTATCATCTGTCGTGTTAAAAAAAGACAAAAATAAAAATAACATCAGATATGATTGCTCCCTCGTACGAGATAATTCGAAATGATCGTAGATCAAAGGAAATATTTTAAATAGGCTACAACATCTCGCACAAACTTCTTATTATCATATCCTTGGAATATATACGACATATCAACTTTATTATATATATATATATATATATATATATATATATATCGTTTAATTTATATAATGATATAAACTAACGATATATTTTTATTTAATCTATATATATATATATATATATATATATATATATATATATGATTTTCTAATTCTATAATAATATTTCAAGCACTGTCGTAAATGATCACATTTTCTTAAGGTCGGCTAGGTAGTTGGATAGGCGATGAAATAAGGAAAAAAAGGAAGGAAGGATGATGATATCTGTCGAATAGAGAAGAAGCAAGTATCGGTGCATACCGTTCTACCATGTAGATGTACATCGATACACGAGGAATCTCTGTGTCAAAGAGATGAACCATCTCACTGGTAAACCTTCCTAGAACGTGGAATATAAGGGTTGCTCGATAACTCTACTACTTACTTGGCTCTGTCGGCAGAACGGCAACGACATTGGCTCTGGGAACAAAGAAAGCTGCGCTATCGGCGTTATCTCGATCGAATAAAAACGTCGAACGTTTCTCTGTTACCTCTTGACATAAATCTTCGGAGTACAATAAAGGAAGCTGGTGCTGCGGTATCGAACGATACCTTCGATCGTTAATGTCTTCTATGGACCGGTCACAGATTTTTTCTCTTCTCTTTCTCTCTCTCTCTCTCTCTCTCTCTCTCTCTCTCTCTCTCTCTCTCTCTCTCTCTCTCTCTCTCTCTCTTTCTCTTTCTCTTTCTCTCTCACCTTTTACACACAATTCTTCAATCTTACTTTGAAGTTTGAATGTTCCAAATTTTACGACTGTTTCCTCTTCGAGTCCGTTTAAAATTTCAAGAACGTGACTAGAATGATTCACCTTTCGTCGAGATATATTATATGTCGTCTCGCCTCGTGAAAATCGATGAGGGATGAACGACCCTCGCGATCACGAGAGATTTAAAATTCGCGATTAGTTTAAGGCTTATTATTATTAATTTTACATAAGCGAACGTTGGCGCGAATCGAAATTGAATACGTCAGATTTGATTAAGAGTTCCTAAAACGCGGACGATCCTGTAGCTAGGAATTTAGTTTTTAGTTACAATTACTTTGAAAGTTTATGTTTCATATAGATAGGGGAGGGGAGAATTGAGGGCTATTAAAAGATCCTCTTTTTTTCCTCCTTTTTTTCTTTTTCTTTCCTTTTCTTTTTTTCTTTTTCTTTTCTCCTTTTTTGGTAGGATCTTTCGAAAATGAGAGGAAATCGATAAAGAGCTATTTTTCCTTCCCGCTTCGACTTAGGTTCATCGTCGTGTTCTCTCTCTCTCTCTCTCTCTCTCTCTCTCTCTCTCTCTCTCTCTCTCTCTCTCTCTCTCTCTCTCTCTCTATCTTCACCTTTCGAGTTCGTTGGTCGAAAGGAAAAATCTCTCTCGCGACTATGAATTTTTCCAGCAAGTCGGTCGAGTCCCGTCGCAGATTTTCTAGCTTCATCTTTTCGAGCGTGGCAAAAAAAAATGTACGCGCGGAGGATGGTTCTGATATATCGGAATAAATCTCGCTAGGTGCTTTCATGAAAAATCCCTTTATCGGTGCCGTGGCAGACGAACCGATTCACCTTCTTTCTCTCTCTTTCTCTCATTTTGTACTCTATATTACACACACACACATATATATGTATTTCCTATATACAATCACAGTCGCGGAGATGCGCGGCTGCCAGCAATTTCATCGGTATATATTCTTGCTGCAATTCATGCAACGTTCGCGAATATTTCGGCTTTCAGGAGCGCCCCCGGGATACAAGCGAGACACCAAAATGCTAACCATCGATGTTTCGAGTCATTATACTCGGCTTGATCGTTGATAAGCAATTGCTTCTGATATCGTGACGGCGCATAGTGATTCGTGCTTTTTTATATCCGACTTTACTACTAGCCCTTTGGACACGTTCGATCGTTCTATTTTTCTTCTCTCTCTCTTTGTTTCTTTCTTTTTTTCTCGTTTTTGTCTCTCAGTTTTCTTTTTTTTCCGATTCGCTACACTTTAGTTCGATATAGTAGATAATAATAATCCATACGGTATTTACCGTTTTCGGATTAAAGTAATACGAAGTAATAATCGGATCGTTTTTCGATCTGCAACATCTTTGAATTCGACTATTCTTTTCTCTACTCATTTGGCTTGAACGTGAATCCGATATAATACCGAGCCCTCTTCCAATGGAATTTCATAGCACGTTAAACCTTTACGGTTCTCAGCTTTCTGATTCGGTCATTATCCAATACAAATCCAAAACGTTCGTCGATGCATCGTCTAATCGGCTTAAAAAAAAAAAAAAAAAAGAGAAAGAACTCGTTGTTTCGTCGAGAAAATCACCGGTCTTTATCCTCTGTGTCTTTCTCGCTCAGTTCGACCATTCCAAATTGTTTGTTATTTACGTAAAGAAAGGCAGAGATAGAAAGAAAGAGAAAGAAAGAGAGTAGCCATTTTTCCTACTTGAACGGCGATCTAGAACGCTCTTACGAAAGTATCTTCTCGATTCGGTCCGATTTCCTCTGGTCTTCATCTAGTTTCTTTCTTCCCCCTTTTTCTTTTTTTTCATATATATATATATATATATATATATATATATATATATATATATATATATATTATCAGTGTCTCTTGTCCCGTCGAAGAGGCACGTAGTAGGAAGAAACGACGTTTGGAAAAATCTCGTCTTTCTCGGTTGTATTATTTTGGCATTTATCCAAGGATCTCGTTGTTGTTGTGCCTATCGAATTATTTTTCCTAATCAAAGTGTACGTTCGTGGCTTGGAAGACAAATCGGATATCTAAAGGAAGTTGTAATATGTTGGTACAGTGAAAGAGATTAGGAAATATAATCCGTGCGTAAGAAAACTCGGTGGGGATGACTTGGTTGCTCTACCGTATAACTTACTCTAGCCGTCGGAGTCATATTATCGATCGTCGGATAAAAGAGGCATCGAGAAAGACGACAAATGGTCGTTCCACGTACGTGCCTTTCCTTCATTCTACCTTCTCGTATGTGCCACGTACTCGTTGCGAGACTACCTGTCACTTGCCTCGAAATTCCTACCAAGTCCTGCCGTGATATATCCTTCCAGCTAGTTTGGTATTATTCCATTCCCTTTGGATTTCTCTGAAGATATAAAACGAAATTCTGGCCGTTAATGAAAATATTTCTTGGTGTATTGGGACAAACGCGTTGGGAAACACTCTGGCGAAATATTTATTTATATTATCGTTAAGATTATATGTTTTTACATGAACTATCTTCAAGGATAGTAAACCCACGACCAATATGGATATTATTTTCTCTCCTTCCAGGCATTTTTTACTTAAACTACTCCAACAGCTTTTGGATTAAACTCTTAGACAAAATAAGCCATGGGTTCGTTAAGATTGTGTGTGTATGTGTGTGTGTGCATGTATGTACGTATGTATGTATGTATATTAAAAATTTGTATGTTTAATAGAAATTTTAATTAGAGAATGAATCGATTGTTTTTTGAATATCTTTTATAATAGAGATCTCTGTTTATATTAAAATAAGAGGTACATTTATACGTAACGAGAAAATTGTACGTTGTTATTAATTGGAAGCTAATGAAAAATAATATGATGAATATAATATGTTTTAAAAGAAAAAAAAAAAATTGTAAGGGGGCAAATGAAAAGTATATCCCAACGAACCGAAGCAGCACACTATTATATACATCTGAATGCATGAGAGACACGGTTTCGTCGTTGCCGTCGTATGTATTCACGTGCTTAATAACAGTACCTTCGAAATCATTAACTTCTCCTCTCATGTGCCGGCTGTTAAAGAGCAAGAACCGCGTTGTTTCGCGTTGTATCGAAACGCGATAGAACGGTACGTATGTTTGTGACAAATATGAGACGTTGCTTGCACGTGTCACGTCGTGCGGAAACTCGATAAGACTCGGGAATTAACGAGGAAACGCGAGGATTTCCCGAATGATCGCCTTTTGTACATGAGAGGATCGTATCGAACGGAATCCGAACGTTCCTGCAATTTAATCTTACATATTATCGTCCAATTACCATTCTAACCTGATACTTAATCGCGTAATATTGTTTATTATTATTCTGTTCTTTCTTCTTTTTGTTTTCCTTGAATTTTTTTTTTTTTTTTTTTTTTTTTTTTAACGACAAACGATCCAGATCATTGATCATCTCACTGATCGCCGTTAAATTTTCCTTCGATGGTTACGTATTTAAGGACGTTGCCTTATTTTCTCCCCACTTGATTCGCGTCAAAGTCCCTGAAATACTCTTGAGTTTGTCTTGAGCAATATATACGTACGAGAAAACTAATTACTTCGCAAACAAGAATTGTCGTTTGGTCACGAGCGTAATTTTCTTGCTCGTGGATGCGAAAGACTTTCTCTCCCTCTCTCTCTCTTTCTCTTTCTCTCTCTCTCTCTCTCTCTCTCTCTCTCTCTCTTCTTCTTCTTCTTCTTCTTCTTTCTCTCATTATTTCTAAAGAGAGAAAAGGAAAAAAGTTAAGGAAACATCTTAACGAACACCGACTGTCTTCTTCCTTTTATGTTGAAATAGAAAGGAAAAAGAGCTCGCATAGAATTCAGTTGCACGAAACCGACAGTCTGATCGGGCGTCCCTCGCAATGCTTGTTGTCTTTGACACGCGAATCTCAGGCACGCTTAGAATATGAGGGAGACGCGTCTGCGGACGCGAGATATGTGTATGTACGTCGCTCATTAGAGAAATGTGGCTTGAAGCGTGGTGGTGAAGAGGATATTGTGGGGGAGGAGGAGGAGGAGGATCAAGGAGATCTCAGTGGAGATCCTCGCGAGCATTCCCTGCAATAATCTCTTCCATTTGATACCGCACATCGGTTCGTTTTTCCTAGAAATTCCACTCCTTCTCTCTCCCTCCCCCCTGAAAAGACGAAAACTTGCGGTTTATCTTTTCTGGTTAACTCGGTTAACGTCGTCCAATTGTAATTTACGATACGCCCCTTTTTTGTATAGGCGAGGAAGAGAGAAGAGTCATCAATTTATTTTCTTTTTGAATTATCACCCAGCGCGAAATCTCTATCGATTATCTCTCTCTCTTTATCTCTTTATATATACCTAGTTTTTGTTCTATATATATATATATATATATATATATATATATATATATATATATATATATATATATATATAGAAAAGAGAGAGGAGGGGGGAAGAAAAAGATATATAGATATATTCGTGTGATTGACCAAAAATTCAAGGTTCAAAGACTTTTTCTACTAGTACCAACCGTGTTTACCTAACTTTATCAAATTTCGAAGAGCAATTGGCTCACAGATATGTACTGCGATAGTAAATCGTATCTAAACGGCCATTTCGTAGGTTCACGAACCATCGCAAATTTCAAACGATCAATTTCCGATTGTATCACCCTATAAAGTGTGAATCGTATAACGCGTTCTATCGAGAATTGCTAGCACCAAATTTACCGCTTATCGTGTACTTTCGTATTTTCATTTTTTCCTGTTTTCGTATAACTTATTCAAGAAAAACGAATATATATATATATATATATATATATATATATATATATATATATATAGATATAGGTTTTTAATTAGTCCAATTATATCTTTATTGTTTAAAAATAACCGCGTTTTTCTTTCCCCTGAGTCACGATCAAAATATAACGGATTACGAAGCCCTATTACTATCTCAGACGTCGTTGGTAAACCGTTTGTCTATTTTTCCAAGACGTATGTACGTAAAGCTTTAAGACCGCTAGGTGTTTTAAAGAGAAAAATTAAAGAGGGAGAGAGAGAGAGCGAAGGAAAGACACCTGGTACCTTAAAAAGGAGCAGGTCGATCATCAGCAAGGAGAGCGACACGCGGTGCTGTCGACCGTAAAAGTTTTACCTCTGTAGTAATCGGTTCACGCGGCTGCGCACGTTGACTAGAGTCTTCAAGGTTATCGTTCCACTACTACATAAGGCAAAGGGTAGTCGAGAAAGGTGTGGAACGTTACTTACCGAATCAGACTGTACTATTTCTCCCTTCTTCTCTATATTTCATTTCGAAAGCATCAAAAACGAAATTCTTTCTTTTCTTTTTTGTTACTTATCGAATATGTTCGAAACTCGAGAACAACAACAACAACAACAACAACAACAATAATAATAATAATAATAATAATAATAATAATAACAACAAATATAATAATAATAATAAAAAGAAAAAGGAAAGAAAGTAAAAAGGATTAAAAAAAAAGAACGACGACCTTGAGTGGAAGGTCGCGCGTTGAAGAGAGTCAATACGAAGCTTATCTCGTGAAGAGAGGGAGGAAAACGATACGGTGATATAGGAAAGGAAAAGATGGCCGAAAAATTCATCCAAGTAGAAAAGTAGGAAGTAAAGAAGAGAAGACAAAAAGAATAAGATAGAAAATAGCAGATGATCAGAAAGAAAGAGAAAGGAAAGAAAAAGTCGGTAGAAGTGAGAAGCGAAAGAGCGGTGTGTCGTTAGGCACAGGACAGAGGTTGCCGTCGGTCAGCCCTCGACGATTTCGGTGCGGATGGTAGCGAGAGAAGAGAAGAGAAGAAAAGAGAAGAGAAGAGAAGAGAAGAGAAGCGAAGAGAAACGAAGAGAAGAGAAGAAGAGGAAGAGTAGTAGGATGACGAAGAGAGGTGGAGAGGGGTAGAAAAAGGATAGGAAGGGGTTGTAGTCTCGGTGGCGCGGAGTCGTGGCTGATCGATGCGACGGCAGTGCCGCCAGGTGGCGGAGATGTAGAGGCGGATGCAAAAGGGGTAACAGGGGATTGGAAAAGGGTGGCAGTGGCCCTGCACTCTCTCACCCCCTCTTAACACTCCTCCTCAACGTTCTCCTAGTGTACCCCACCACCGGCAATATCACCACCACCACCACCACCTCCACCACCAGCACCACCACCACCACCACCACCACCACCACCACCACCACCACCACCACATCGCCATCAGCACCAGCTCCGTTATACTACGTGTACGCACGTACTAACCGAACGGCGCACGTTGGAGCGGAGCGGCGCAGATTTCGAGAGGACGACGCGAGTCGACGACGGACGACTACGACTACGACTACGACTACGACGACGACTACGACGTCGACGTCGACGAGAACGGACTTTCTCTCTTTTCTCTCCTCTCAGTTCTCGCCTGGATACCGTCCGGTTGAGAGGTAGGCCGGCCTCCGATTGTACAGAGACGCTCGTGCGCGCAACACGCAACTCTCTTACAACGTCATATACACACCTTTAGCTTACGCGCTCTCACACTTACACCCACACTTAGAGAGAGACACATAACACATAAACATTAAAAAGACGAAACGTAAGATCGGCGAACGTCGATCCTCTTTTTCTTCTTCTTCTTCTTCTTCTTCTTACCCGCGGCGATGGTCGAGCTTTCGCGACAGCCACGCGTTATGTCCGATCGTGCGACGATCGTTTTCCTCCTCGACAAGGTATCATCGTGACGATTGCCCCTCTTATCGAGAGAGGAAATATGACACTGTCCGGTGATTCCCTTTGACAAAGTGCCGGAGTAAAAGTGACCGTTCGTTCTTCTCTTTTCTTCTCTTCTCTTCTCTTTTATTTATCTTTATTGCGCGTGTGTCCTTTTTCACTCTCTCTCTCTCTCTCTCTCTCTCTCTCTCTATCTCTCTTTCTCTCTCTCTATATATATGTATCTTTCTGTCTCTCTCTTTTCATCTCTTTCATTCTCGGGTCGTCTTTCAGTCACGTGTACCTTACTCTCTCGTGAATCCTTAGTTTCGAGAAGTATCTCAAAAAGACTCGCAATTGTTTATTTCTTTTTCTTCTCTCTCTTCGTCGTATAAAATCGTCGTGAAAGAGAAAGATCGTTCGGTTCGATAAGATCTCTTACGGTGCTCGTTAGTGGAGCGAGGGGTGGGGAGGTGATTAAACGAATCATTTCGATGAGTTCGAAGTTCGGGCATGGGGGTTGTCTCCTCCTCGCTCGTTAACTTTCTCTCTGTCTCCGTAATACGGACAGACCGGAAGGCATATCATATAATTTATCTTACGAAAAGGAATTTCGTTGAATAACGGGAAGATAAAGCAACGACGTTTCAACGCGAACGTAGTACGGCCTCCTCCTCTTCCTCCTCCTCTCCAACGTGCCTCGTGAAATAATAAGTCGCAGTAAATTAGCTCGAGCTTGGCGGTGACTTCACTTCTTAGAGCACGCGACTGCACTTAGTTCTTCCTTTGCTGTGCCAACTCTTTCTTTTTCTTCCCCCCCCCGCCTCCCCTCTAACTATCTATCTAACTATCTATCTCTGTCTATTTCTCTTTCTTGTTTTATCTATTTAGGTTATTCGCGCGGTCTACGATCAAAATCGAAGGAAGGAAACGAGAAAATGTACAATCTCAAAGTTATAAAAGATGTCCAATGTTCTCGGCTCAGAGATTTAATCCTTTTGCGAGAACGTCGTACGGAGGAGAGGTGTGGGTGGGATACACGCGTTCACGTTAGACATTCGCCGCATCTCTACATCGGGATTAGTTTACTTACCTGCCTTTCGCGGCTTGTTCTCAAAAGTGCGGTACAGTAGTGTCTTTGATCGTCTAACCGAATAGGACTACGTATATGTAATACACGAAGCAGGGTAAAGAATATTAACGTTTACACGATGAATATCGATGAATTGAAAAACAAATAAAATGATATTCGTAATAAAAAGAAAAAGAAGTTAATTCGAAATAAAATCGTGGAAATAAAATCGTGATGCGAATTTGTTGAAAATAAAAGCCGGTCGTTCGATTATGATCTTTAGAAATAAGATTACTCCTTGTATGTAATGGTCAATATCATCGAGTTATCTCGACGGAGATAATTAGTTTCTATTTTTCTTCTTCTTCTTTCTTTTTTTTCTCCTTTTCCTTCCACTCTTAAGGACCTAGTAATTTTCTTATCCCTTCCGCTTCCGTAGGCGTCGTGTAATCGCCCGAGGGACTGTCCTCGGCCAGTGTGCCAAAAATAGACACGCTACGATTGGCATACAGGTGCTTGTAAGATACTCTCTTAGTCTCTTTCCCCTTTACGGTTCTTTAGTACAAAGTTTATATTTATATCAATAGACAAATTACAAAGTTTATAATTATATCGATAGACTCCAATTAAACATTTCTAATTACAGTAGACGTTTAAATTATATATAGATCACCGGACGAATCCTTTTTCGTAATATTGTCCTTCCTTCCTCGTTGTCGTTAAAATATAAATTTGTATTTCATATTAATTCGTCTATTTCGATCCTTATTTTCTCTTTAAATAATGCAAAGTAGAGGTGGGCGGCGGTGGGCGGCGATGGGTCGGAGAGAAAAATGGTACACGTGGTACACGGGCACGAACACGTTTCCGTTTTATCAAGTAAAAGAATCCAAAAAGGAGAAAAGTCAGAAAAAAAATTTTCTCAAAGGCTTCGCCCGATATTCTTAAAGGACTAAGGATTAAAAGGGAAAAGAAATGAAATAATGGATATGGCGATGGTTATGGAAAACGCGTCGTGTAATGGACGTGTGTACCTACGCGTTTGAAAAGTCGAATGCTCTTATAGGCATCAAATGTCGAGAAGACAGGGAGCTATTGTGAGGCATTTCTAAGCCTGACAGAAGCTCGATGATTCGTTTGTTACGTCTGGCTGGAAATTTCAAGCCTAAGCTGGAATCGAATATCTCGAGTAAAAGGAGTCTACCTACTCGGCTCGATGAGCTTATTCATACCGTAATCGAGATATGAACCAGCGACGCATCTGCTTACGCATCCTTCGACTCAGCACTCCTACTTCTTCTTCTTCTTCTTTTTCTTCTTCTTCTTCTTTTTCTCTTCTCTTCTCTTCTTTTTCTTCATCCTAGTCATATCTTATTCATTACATTTTTATCTCATTACGGACCTTTATTTGTTTCGTCTCTTTCCGTCCATCATAAATAATGTTCGTTAGATATCATTCGCCTCCTATGTATGCGAAACTTAAGAAACTGCAAGTTTTTTCCTCGGTGTAGTACAATAACCCATTACTTCTTTACTTTTAAAACATTTTTTTCTTTTCTTCTTCTTCTTCTTCTTCTTCGTTTTATTATTTTTTTTTTTTTTTTTAATGCCGTCGTACACGAAATTTATATTCCAATTAAATCTAAACTTTGACGGATCATTTTCTCTTTTCTCTTTTCATTCTTTTCTCTTCCTTTTTCTTTTATTTCAATTTCATCTGCAAATAGTAAATTCTCGTTAGTTTTGATTAAAAAAAAAAAAAAAAAAAAAAAAAAACTGATTGATCATTACGCAATGATAAAAAAAATTATACTGTTCAGTTTATTCCTCGATGGTTATAAAAAAAAAAAAGAAAAGAAAAAGCAGAAAAGGAAAAAAGTAAATGAGAAAGTATTTAAGAATGATAAGAAACGGGGATAGTAGTACCAGTGGTGGTGGTACGAGTCTTAAGCAATCACGATTCGAAAGGTACGAAAAAGAGGAGGAACCTCCTAATCCATTAAACGGCGAAAGTATTTTAAAGTCGAGAGAAAAATACGTTCCTTCTTCGAAAGTTCAATTAGCCGCACCCCCTCCCTTTAACAGCTCGGTTACGTTGATTAATGGCGGTGAAGCGACATTTGGCCAGTTCAGGAATTACACCGGAAGAGGCCGTTATTAATGTCGCTCGACGAGTGACACGAATTTCCACCGCGTTTATCGTATTTGCGTTCTTCGCGTAAAGAGCCCGATCGTCGTTCGTGCTTGGCCCAGACGAGAAGTGCACGCCAAAGTGCCTGTCACTCGAGACAACGCGATCCCTCGTTTCGAACGAAATGGATAGTTTGACTGAGTGAGTTAGAGAACGAGAGAAAGAGAGAGAGAGAGAGAGAGAGAGAGAGAGAGAGAGAGAATAGAGAGGTAGGAATAGGGAGAGCCCTTCTCACGATTTATCCTTGTTAATACGAATGGCTCGTTCACTTGGAAGGCCTATCTCGCAACGTAATACTGACGAAACACTCTCTCTCTCTCCACTCTCTATCTTCATTCTCCCTCTCCTCTCTCTTTATATATCTGTTTCTTTATCTTTCTTTATCTTTTTCTCTTTCTTTTTCTCTGTCTTTATCCTCTGTCCATTCCTCGAAAGAGGGGTGGGCGGGAGGGTAGCCTTCTAGCTAATGAAACGGTTCGGATGATGCTTCAATTATAACGTCGTGACACGCGTGCAATTGCATTTCTCCGGCTAGTTCTCTCCCCTTTCGGTGCTAACTCCTGCTCCATACATAATTAAATCCCTACGACCTTAATTCGTATTCGCTCTCGTCGCACGTCCACCCTCCTCTCTCGCTCTTCATCTTCCCTTCTGTACAGTGTGTCTTACTTGAGAATTTCTTCCCGTCGAGTTCTCCGTCTATATACACATATACACGATCTCTGTTATCTGTAAAACACGATCGAAGCAGAACTTTAAGGGACGCGTTCGCGAAAGTAAAGAAAAGAAAAGAAAAGAATAAAAGGAAAAGAGAGAGAAAAAAAAGAAACAAAAAGAAAAAATTATTCTCGTACATTTAGCAGAGATAACGGGTATGGATAACGAGAAAAACGTATGTTGAATACGTGGATGGTTTGATGCGCGCCTTTGTGATTTTAAAAATGGAGAACGAGAAAAAAAAAGAAAGACAAAAAGAAACAATAGGGGAAGGAAGATACGTATTTTTCTCTTATTGTCGCTTCGGTGCATCATTTTTGATCGATCGTTGACACCGTGAATGCGGCGAATCGTGCACCTTGATAACGGAATAACATGGCCGCTTATCCGTAACTGCTGCCGGTTTACAACGTTGCGATCCTCTCGTCGATCTTCTCTCTTCTGTACGGTTTCAAGCGTTTGGAATCTCGCCAAACATTTTTATTATGGCCCCGCTAACTAACATCGATTCGTATCGGTGACTCGCATGTTCCGATCTTCTCTTTCTACCTCGTCGTAATCGTTCATCCAAATACGTTTGACTTTCTTCAACGTTTTATACTAAAATTAACGCGTTCCTCATCGAGATTCTCATAGTTCTCTTTCTCTTTCTCTCTCTCTCTCTCTCTCTCTCTCTCTCTCTTTCTTGTTAGTTTGATTAATTGAGTGTTAAACTAATTCGAACGATTGACTCGATCTTCGTCAATTGAATTAGTTCAACGTTTTCTATTCTAATAAGTCCGACAATAAAATCTATCTATCTATACATAACTAATCTATATATAACTATATCCTTAACGATCTTGCATTTTATTTGTTTGCTCGAAAGACGATCCGTTGACGAAAGACGGTGTGTACACATTGTACAGGGGGTTTATCGTCTGCGGGGGCGTTAAGGACGTATCAATGGTAACTCGATAAGGGAACGAGGAGAGGAAAAGAGAAAAATGTCGTTGTGAAAGTTGTGAAAGAACAGCGGACGGTGTCGGGGCGGCCTCGGTGTACTTTTTCTATTTTTTTTTTTTTTTGCTTCGGGTGCGAGAAGATCAGTTTTTTTTCCTTTTTTTTTTTTTGCGAACGAGAGAGAAGGCGGTGCGAAGAGAGGAGGCGTTGAAAAGAGGTGAGAGTGGTCCGCGAGGGCCACGGCCATGGGGGAGGCGGCAGCATGTTTTCCGAGCTGTGCAGGGAGACACTGCGGAAGGCCGCCGTGTGCTACAGTTCTGGTCGTACGGGAAGTCCCTCACCATCGCCACCAACGTCTCCGCCAGCATCACCCGCCAAGGAGGCAAAGGCTCCTGCCAACACTGATCTGGGAAATGTCCGTGGTACCGGATGCGAGTTCAGAGAGTCCTCTGCTACCGGAAGGCGGCATACTACGCAACCGGTCGAACTCCGTGACCTTAGGGAGTACGTTTATGCGCTCTCCCTTCGTCGCACCTCTCAACCTCCGAATCCGATTGTCGATCCGATAGTCAGTCCGATAGTTACCGATATAGCTATCGATCTCGATGTTACCGACCCGATAGTTTACCCAATAGTTTAACACACACACATGTATATATATATATATGTATATATGTATATATGTATATATGTATATATGTATATATGATCGTAGATCCAATTATCTTTATAGTTGTTAACCTGCTGAAGGCAGTCGAACCTTTACTTTTTTATTCGTAACCAGATTACGTTTAAATCCTTTTCTTTCACCGTTTCTTTCTTCCCCCCTCCCTTTTTGTTCTCTCTTTCTTTCCGCTTCCTCTTACTGCATCCAAGAAAGCGCATAACGTGCTCCCGTAAAAAACGACCTTCTCAGAAAGCGGCCAGCGATGCCGACGGACTTCAGCAAACGGTTGCCTGGACTCGAGGCGAGAGACGCCGGTAGACGACAGCTCGAAGAGTGCAGATTCTCCGGAGGAGGCGGAAGTGGAGGAGGTGGAGGATGGGTTGGCGGTGGGGGCGGCAGCGGAGGAGGAGGAGGAGGAGGTGGAGGAGGAGGAGAGATCGGCGAATATGGAAGACCCGGCTCGAGACTCGGCAGACAATCGGGACTCTCGTCGCCAGAGCCGGAGTCCGAGCTCGACACCTCTGAGGACAACTCCTCGACGTCTGGCGACGAAGGTACAACAACCAAAAGGAACAAACTTCACCCACTGCGATTTATAGCCTCATCATTTCTTTTTTCTTTTTCTTTTTCTTTTCTTTTCTTTCCTTTCAACTAAATTACAAACTTTTCTCGCGTATATCGCGTATGCTCGTGTCATATATATATATTTTTTTTAAATTCTTTTCTCACTCACTCTCCTCCTTTCCCTCTCTCTCTCTCTCTCTCTCTCTCTCTCTCTCTCTCTCTCTCTCTCTCTCTCTCTCTCATCTGAAGCATTTTCTTCGAAAAAATCGAGATATCGCCTCGAGTACGTTTACCCTTCTGTAGCCAGCATTCTCTAGCTACGTGGCACACGTAAAACTCAAGTGCTTTCGCGATATACTCCGAGAACCATTCCCGAAGCTTTCAAAGTGCTTTTCTTCCTCGTAAAATAGCCGAAAAAAGAGAGAGAGAGAGAGAGAGAGAGAGAGAGAGAGAGAGAGAGAGAACTATGGCAAACCCTCTACCGAGATCTCGACGCGGTGAAAGCACTCAAAATCTTTGCTACCACGATCCTTGTAATCGTTCGTGGATTTTCGTTCGGTTTTCAGAGTTTAACAACTGCCGTTTGCATATGCCTTTTTCGTATGCATTGTTCGATACCATTGCAATTAAGATGCGATAGAAAGAAATAGTAAAGAGTTGTGCGTGGAGATGTATTTAGAGAGAAAGAGAGAGAGAGAGATTTTTCTTTTTTTTTTTTTTTTTTTTATTTTTTTCTTCTCCATTATTTTCTCCTTCGAACTAAAAATGTATGCGGCACGTATTTAAAACCGAGTGAATTTAATATGTCATTCTGGAACGTGTGTTTAGCTTGATCCAACGAGGAATAAAGTCGATTGTAGTTACGTTTCTATGCATTAGTATTCTAGCCATTCGTTGGTTATCATTTGAAAATAGAGCCAGGTGTTTCCGCGTGACGTTTCCTACGATCGATAATCGTTCTATCGTAAAAATGATTGAGCTTTCCCCGGTGTTGATATCGGAATCGTGAGAAACAAAGGGGCCGTATATACCGAATTGAAATTGTTCGCGAAATCGTCGTTGGATCAACAGCCAATGTTATCGATACATCTTGCGTTCCGTAGTAATAGGACAAAGAGGTTTTCACGGGCAACGCCTGTCGTTGATCAACGTAATTGTTTTGTCGAAGAGACGTGTCGGCGGGCGTGAAAGGTATGCTGTGTAGAGCGTAGTTTCTCTCTGTAGGCGCGCTACGCCAGTATATGAGAAACTGTGTGTTCATATGTATTAGTGTGTATAAGGTGTCGAGAGAGAAAAGCCATTGTGTACGCATCGCGTGCAGTTTGCTTTCTCTTTCTCCCTCTCCTACTCTCTCTCTTTCTCTCTCTCTCTCTCTCTCTCTCTCTCTCTCTCTCTCTCTCTCTCTCTTTCTCGCTCACTGCAATATCGTTGCAGTTTGCACAGCTGAGAAGAGATTTCGTTCGCGCGGAACACCCACAAACTTACGTCGAATTGTCGATTATGACCGCTGCTATGCAACACGATCCTAATGCGGTTTGCTTGGTGGTGAACATCTTCCTTTCGGGGTCGCATTTATCGACGATTCTACGCCGGTATATATGGCATCACTACTATCTAGTAAACTATTCATCATTCGATTATATATTTTTGTATGACTTTTTTTTTTTTTTTTTTTTTATTTTCTACGAGAATAAATCGCAAGGGTTATCGATTTGCGATGGAACGCTTTTTGTTACTTGAAAAATATCAGGACCTGAATTTTTTCCCCTTCATTTCCCTTTGGACTTCGTAACGATGGGAATAGGGGGGGGGGTGGACGGAGGAGGAATAAAATAAATGTGTACCATCACAAAACTCGTATCTCACTTCTTTTTAGGTAATAAAAAGAATCAAATCGAATCTTCGAAAGGGGGTATGGATTTTTCCAAGGGACTTATATGTACCATTCCTACGGAAGAATGTAAATATTTCATTGATTCGTATGCAACAATGACATTTGATTTTTATTTTTATTTTTATTTTGTTTTCCCCGAAAATACCGTATGTATTCTCTCTCTCCTTCCCTTTTATTTTTTATTTTTATTATTTATAAATCGATTTACGTGTCTAGCAAACTTTCTGTTTGTCGGGCTTCCATTACTTTTATTTTTTCAGATCGATAATCGAATATAAACAATTTTTCGTGCTTTTCTTTACTCTCCCTCTCCCCCTTCCCCTCCGCTCCTCTCTGTCGTTAGGAATAATCGATATTTAAATTACTCACGAATGAAAGTTTGCCAAACTGCAAACAATTAGGTACACCCTTTCATTATCGCACACACACACACACACACACACACACACACACACACACACACACACACACACACACACACACACACACACACATATCATGTTCGCGATTTACGCATACTATAGACGTGTTCAATAAAAAATGCTTGCTATCGATAAACGACACAAGTAAGAACGAAGGTATAAGAATAGAGAGTGAGTACGAACGTGATGAGGATTTGAAGACAGAAAAATGAGCGAGAATTCAAGAGATATTAAAAAATGAAGGAGCTGTCATCGCAGTTGTAGATAGCAAGATGATAAGGAAGAGAACAACGAAGAGATAAAGTCTCTCTCTCTTTTTCTCTTTTTGTTTCTTTTTTTGTCTCTCGTCAAAAAGTTCTTGATAGAGGTTATGATATTCCAATAAAAAAGGGTAGTCCTTCGAATATTTCCACGAGGATGGGACGTAGACGTAACGTCACTCGAATCTGAAGGAGGGTCTCGACCCATCTTTCCTCAAGTCGATACATCGTTGCGGTGTGTGTATATCGATAGAGAAAGCAATAGCTTCGTAAAAGCTGTCCGTGGCTGTTACAATGGCTCCTACGTTTCGAGAGAGATCCCTCTTGCTCGCTCTCTTTTTCTCTCTTTCTCCCTCTCTCTCTCTCTCTCTCTCCTCTCAGTCTTCCTCTCCCTCTCAACTTTTTTGCTCCTCTAGAAAAAAGCTGTCCGACCACGCGAATCGCTGACTTCGGTCTCCGATTCCTGCCAAGCCGGCTGGCTTTCTTCTGCTGGTCCTAACGTTTCAGTAAAAAGTGATAGAGAGATAGAGAGATAGAGAGAAAATAATAAAGAAAAAAGAAATAATAGGATCTCGAACTCGAAAGTGCAAAGCTCGTTGGCAAGAGCCAATCTCGAATTTCGTTGTTCTCGTGTTTCCCTAGGACTATCTCGACCTAAAACGCGTATATGTCGTATTGCACGATTCGCGAGAATAATAATTGATCGATAGGCTTTAGATTTAAAATGGGGGCGTAGATATGTTTGTTGGTTTATGACTTTATTGCGAGCTCGAGTTGCGTTTTTTTTTTTTTTTGTTTTTTTTATCACTGTTTCAGATACAATCGACTATCTTTGAAGCTGACTGTAATCTTGTTAATTTTTCATGTTATTTAAACGTTCTTTAAATAATGAATCAATTCAGGTTAATGAATACTTATCTCTCTATTCTTTTTTCTTTACTTCTTTTTTTATTTTTTATATATTATATATAATATATTTTATATATATAAAAAAAACTTGAAAAGAGCGAAAAATCACGAGGTCGATTACGTTCTCTCATTCTCTCTTTTCATTTTTTCCACGAGCCTTGCATTGTTCTAAATCAACGAATTGCTATTATATGAATGCACGGATATTCTTGAAACGCCATTCGAAGATATCAAACTTGGATCGTCTCCCCGTTCTCCACTTTTAGCTAAAGGGTCTTCATTGTCGCATTCCAACCGTATTGTCTACGTTCTCTCGAGAAAACTAGGATCGTTTTAGTAATTGAAACAAGCACGGCGAGTGCCAATTATACCGTCATAGCTTAATGTCCTTATTGTCGCTCATGAATCTGTAACCATCCGAGCAAAAGATAATCTTCTCTCTCTCTCTCTCTCTCTCTCTCTCTCTCTCTCTCTCTCTCTCTCTCTCTCTCTCTCTCTCTCTCTCTCTCTCTCTCTTTCTCTCTTTATTTTCGAGTTCAAACTCAACGGTGAAAAGTTGTGTCTCTTTTAGGCAGTTAGCCTGATATTTTCTACGAGTAAGAGAATCGAGCTTCTCGTTGTTCGATAAACTCACGAAAAGTTTTGTCGTATCGTATTATAATCCCGAATCCCGTAATTTAGTATCTTTTCCTTTCCACTCCTTTTCTCTCTCTCTCTCTCTCTCTCTCTCTCTCTCTCTCTTTCTCGATCCTTTTTATTTTGCGGAATAGTTTGAAAAGTTGTTTCCTTTTTCAGTCCCACGGTTTGAAGTTAGCACGATATCCCTATTCCTTACTTCCTTTTATTTTACTATAACGAAGTACCGTTCGTTTTCATAGTAATAATCGTTCGTAACTAACGTTCGTTGACTTACAAGAAGATCACGAAACGACGGAAACATTTCAAAACGAATATAATGTTGCTGTCTGACCGTGCACGATAGAGGAGTCTCATTACCATTATCATCATCATCACCATTATCAGATGTCTTAAATTAGAAAGTTGTTTGTAAAGTTTAGTCTCGCGTCATGAACAGACGGTATCGTGCGAGCTCGATGGATGATGATAATGATGATGATAATGATTAGGAAGGGAAGGAGGAGGAGGAGGAAGAGGAAGAGAACAGAGAGACGTGCACGTGTCTCGTTGGCCATTGGGACGATCGATTACGCTCCAGTCACGTGTACGCAAGTCAAATTTAATAGCTGCGTATCGGTGTCGAACGTGATAGGCTCGGTGGTATTCGTTGACTAGGATCCGATTAAAAAGAAAAAAAGAAAAGGAAAAAGATAGAAAGAACCAAAGAAAAGAAGAAATAGAAAATGAAGAGCTTCGATCAAAACTTTTTACTTGTGTTTTGGTTTTTGTTTGTTTGTTTTTTTGGACTTTTCTTCTACACTCTTTTTTTCGTAAAGTAGAGAGAGGGAGAGAGAGAGAGAGAGAGAGAGAGAGAGAGATTTTCGCGCAACGCAAGAAATGAACGATGGGGATTTAAATGGGAAACTCTGGTCACGTAAATTTGGCAAGCTCCGACCAATTTTTCTTTTTTCTCTTTTTTTTTCTTTTTCCTTTTTCGAGGATTTCGAGAGGAGAAATAATAGATACATTGTTGGTTGGATCTTGAACGCTTTAAAAGATCTAAGATCGATTAGATTCTTTATTCGTAGGAATAGAATAAATACGACCCGGTCTGGATCGTTGTTTTGACGTCGATCAAAAACGAGATGGGATTCGTTCTCTCTCTCTTTCTCTCTCTCTCTCTCTCTCGGGAGTATCTAGTCAATGCATTTCTAAATAATTTCACCATTCGCATCTTGGCACGCTAGAGATCCTCTCCTCGCTTAATACAGACGGTAGTATCATTCCAGCTGGGACACGCCCAACTTTCGAGAGATCGAGAAACTGAGTAGTAGTACTTCTTTCATGGAAAGAATACGCTTCGTACGACCTCATTCTGTTTTCGTAATTACGTCGCTTTATTAAAATATTGAAATTGACTCGACACCATGATGTCATGTTGGGGGAAGGGGAAATTACATTTGCATAAAATTATTATCGGCAAAGGAAACTATTCTATCGCCTTGTTTTAATTTTGTTTTTTTGTCCTTTTCCGCCTCATTTCACGGGCAAGTGTCCGGAACAAATTGTTGTTATACTATCATCGTTATCTTAATAAATTGTTTTATAATATTATCGATTCTTTGAAGAAAAAAAGCAGGAAGAAAGAATAACTACTATTATCTTGACACATCCTGATTAATTGTGAAAGAGCAACGAAGAGACGTGCATGCTAACTCGTCGTACGTTTAGCTGCCCTTCTATGTCGGCCTAAACTTTGCATCAACCGATATTACTTCCGAAGGCAGTTGTAATTCGGGATGAACTTGTAATGAAATTCTATTACAGTTAAAACTCTGCTATCAGTCTCTCTCTCTCTCTCTCTCTCTCTCTCTCTCTCTCTCACCCTCCCTCCCTCACTCTCTCTCTCTCCCTCTCTCTCTCCTTTATTTTAGTCTTTCGAGTAATACTTGGACCCGTATGCCTGTCTAACTAGACTAGTATACAAAGTTAAAAAAAAAAAAAATGATGAATCTTTAATTTACTTTAATTTCATTTTTTATTTATCCATCTCTTAAAAAAAAATACAATCGCATTGCTTCATTTAATTAAAAACAAAAACTTGGGCGAGGAAACTTTTCAAGCATAAAAAGGGAGAACATCGTCTCTCATCGCGTTGTTGTGAATCTTGAAGAAAAAATAAAAAATAAAATTTTGTTCGTCGACATTCAAGAAAATTGCGTGAACTTCGAAGAAATAAAAGGGAATGGTTTTACGAGCATCTTTTAGAAGAAAAATTATCAGTCTTATCTTGATGTTTCTTTCTTCGTAAACGATCGAGCAGCAATAATCGGGCTTTGTATGCTCGGATATTGCGATTCAATCATATGTGAAATCGCATGGAGGGTCTCACCCTGGATACTTTTCCATCCCATCGAATCTTCCCTCCCCTTCTCTCCCCCATGAGGTGCGCTCGGCTGACCCAATATAATCGTGGCTATCAATTGATAAGTCTGATATCTCGAGATTCTTATTATAAACGTTTCTACATTTCAATACTCGTGAATCGATCTTCCGATGGACAGGAAACTGGCGGCTTCCCTCATCAACGATATTATTACGTATCTTTATATATTTCATCATGAATATCGACATCCACGTTCACTTTCATCTTCGAATACCTCTTCTTCTTTCTTTTATTTTCTTCTTCTCTCGAAACTCTAAGATCGATATATTATTTTTAACCATTTTTTTTTCTTTTTTTCTCATCACATCTTTAGTCAATTTTAGTTGATGAAGGTTCAACCGTGGCTCTTGGAATAAAAAAAAATTTCTTTAAATTCGCTTTAGCAATAAACGGTGTATAAAAGAATCATCGATCGAAATAATAATCCCGTTGTAATAGATTATGATTTTGAACGTTCGTGCAGTAGTATCTGCTACTGTGTTCCACCTGTTATTTATTATCGATCATTATCAAGTTTAAAAATTAGAAAGAATTACGTTGACCGTATCGACGTTCACGAAGCTAATTGTTAGGCTCGTCAGTATCTTCCTTTGGAATCGTCCTTACTCTAGGGTAAAACAATCGTCCTAGGAATTATATCGAGGGTGGTCGTCTCTGACTCGCCGCTACCGTTCCTGTAAATGGAATGCGACGTCGGACAATGCACCATTTGTCGTTGCATCCGGGAGATTAGTCGGTGAATATCTCGAATTCTCGCACGGTATATCGGATTAAGATCGTTTGTCTTCTTCAACGTAACCATTCACCCTCAACCCCGACCCCTCCACCTCCAGGTAATTGCGGCGAAACGTCGTTCTCTAAATTCGTCAGGTTAGTATTGACTTAGAAACGTTCGAATAAAGAAGTTTCAATAGGGAAATAGTAGGAACAATCGATGCAAGTATTTATTTTCATTTCGTAAAAAAAAATATATATATATATATATACAAAATTTCAAACGAAAAAAAAAATATATATATATATATATATGAAAAAATAAAAGGAAGGAAATCAAAGGACTCATCGAAATAGCTCATCATCTATGTATGTGATCATCGATGAAAGGAATCACCTCTATCTATTGTAAGAAAGAATAAGCCAGTGAACACAACACCATTCTTTCTAATCGGCCGACCTATTTCTTTTTTTTTCTTTTTCTCTCCCTCCTCTTTCTCTCTCTCTCTCTCTCTCTCTCTCTCTCTCTCTCTCTCTCTCTCTCTCTCTCTTTTTCGTTCGAAGACCGACCCTCCTTTTTTTGTTCACTTTTAATGGGCTCTATACGTCCAGAAGAAAAAAAGAAATTTTTCCCGGTGGGGTAGTTTTGCCAATTGAAATCCGCCAAGGAGCCCGCGACAAAGAGAGAATGCGACATGAAAAAAGAAAGAGAATAAGAGAAAGGGAACCTTTGTGGTTTGGGATTCGAATAATAAGTAAACTACCCCTTCTTCATCATCATCTTCTACTTCTTTTTCTTTTTCTCTCCTTTCTTATTTCCGATAAGATTTTGTTTCTGTGTTTTAACAATGATAAGAGAAAATGTGTGTGTGTGTGTGTGTGTGTGTGTGTGTGTGTGTGTGTGTGTGTGTGTGTGTGTGTGTGTGTGTGTGTGTGTGTGAATGTATATCGATCGATTCATTCGAAGAGATCTTGTTTTCTCTGGTTGCTCTAGAGCAACCTTATTAGTTCTTTTTAAAACTGATTTATATTCATCTTATGGATCCTATCGTATGACAGATACGAATGTACAAAGTTGTTTTAATATTCCGCAGATTGAAGATAAGAAACTGAGTATCGTATCTTACGTTCTCGTTAATATTCTTAAACTCGATATCATGTAAATCTCTCACTGCAGGTGCGTTTTTGGTTGTAATCGAAATGCGAAACACGGTCGGCAGATGCAACTGGCGCTTGTTCTGGATGCCCAGTAACTTTTTTGATATTTTTTTCTCTCTCTCTCTCTCTCTCTCTCTCTCTATCTATCTATCTATCTATCTCTATCTCTTCGTACCCTCGAGATTTGCTAGTCATTTAAAGGAAATCCGCGAATATTGCCATGCACGTGGTGCATGTCGGCAGGAAGCACTCCTTTTACTCTGAGGAAAAAGAGAGGGAGAGAGAGAGAGAGAGAGAGAGAGGAAGGGGAGAAATATGTTATCACAAACGTGTATATGAGGAGTTACACACACACATACTTATATCATGGATTTTAGTTACTCGTGAATATGTACACAGACGCATTGATGAGTCGAGCGGAGTGCGAAATGGGAGGATTCGTTCCGATACGATGGAAGGTCTACTTCCGTTGGTCGTTGGATAAGCCTGCTTTTGTTTCGAAAAATTCAAGAGAGTCCATGAGAGAAATGCCTCTGTGTGTGTGTGTGTGTGTGTGTGAGAGAGAGAATCCACGTACATTTTTCACTTTTTCTTTTTTTTTCTTTTTTTCCTTTTTTCTTTTTTTCATTTTTTTTTCTTTTTTTTTCATTTTCGTTTCTTTCAGCATAGCGTTAGTTTAGAATCCTCTAGCTATATCCTTTATTTTCTTTCTGACGAGAAAACTCATCGATGAGACGCAAGTAAGAACGTGCTGGTTTCATACTGACCTATTTTTTACTTTTTCTCTCTCTCTCTCTCTCTCTCTCTCTCTCTCTCTCTCTTTCTCTCTTCGAGCACACGAGAAAGTTTTTATTATTTTGACTATACCCGTGGACTTTGATATATACACCTGAAAAATACGTTACAGAAATAAGTGATTATCCTATTGTACGTATCACGATGATCACGATACGAAACTATTTTTCCGATGAATCATTTCTGAAGACCTTGTGTTTTTTTTTTTTCATTATTTGTTCTTTCTTCTTCTTCTTTTTTCTTTTTCTCTTTCTCTATCTCTTTTTCCTCTTTTAAACGAGCTCCATCATCTTGTAAAGTTTGTAACTCTTTATAATTTAACAACAACGCTCTATATATCTGTATCCATAAAATTGACGTTAATGGAAGATGTGGCGATGGGAGAGGGTCGGAGGTGGTGGTGGGAGAGATGGGCCGGAGGGTGGGAAATGAATTTTGGAGTACATTTGCCAAAGACTTGGTGGCTACTGCTTCCTGTCACAAAATTACAATTTGATATTCATCGCGTCGTCAGAGCTTTTTCCATTCCCATTATCTCGATACGACGTTCCTCGTCTGTGACGTTTTAATAGCGTGGATTTTCAGTTAGGAAGGGTCTCTGGGATAGCGATAATGCTTGCCGTCTCGAAGGAGCCACCTATAAAACGAGCTATTAGCAGGAAAACGAGAAGGAAGAATGGAAGGAAGGAAGGAAGGAAAGAAGGAAGGAAGGAAGGAAGGAAGGAAGGAAGGAAGAAGAACGAACGAACGAACGAACGAACGATTGAACGAATGACGAAATATAAGCGTTTCTTATCGATCGATTCATCACTTATCACTATTGTCGTTAACATCTTCGACGGATGCTTTGTCGTTCGCGAATATTCCTGAATAATTAATCGTCAAATCCGTCGATTAATACGTCGACCGATCGATCAATTTATCTATTCATCGAAGTTTTCTCTCGACTTTACCATTTGATACTTCTCCGAAGGAAAAAAAAAAGAAGAAAAAAAGGAAAATAAAAGGTGAAAGAGAGGGGGAGGGAGAGAGAGAGAGAGAGAGAGAGATAAAACGATAAAAAAAGAAATACTAAAGTTTACGACGAGGAGTTACGTAAACATAATATACATACCTATGTTTGGATTTATACGTTCTCCTTCGAACGGGAATCTCGATTCAGGTGTATCTTAGAAACGTTATAAACTACAGGGAGCTTATGTTAATTCTCGATAAAATGGGAGATATATACACAAAACGATCTATGTGTGTATGTAAATATGTATGTACACGTAAAAAAAAGGAGATAGATTACTCGAAACGGTAGAAACGCTCGGAGTCCCTCTTCTACGATGCGATTATCCTCGTAGTTACTTTTTCGGAAAACGTTAGAAGAAACTTTCAGAAAAAGTTTTCTTCCTCTTTCCTATCCTACTTGTTACTTTCTACGTTCGCGAGAACTTAAGCCAATTTGGGAATTATCGGACGTTTCGAATCGTTGCGTTTATGCGTTATCGCGATCGTTTCTCTCTCTCTCTCTCTCTTTCTCACTCATACTCTCGTTTTCATTTTTTCCCCTCGTTTTCTCTTTCTTCCCTTTCCACGAAGTAAAATAGATCGATTTAAACAGTTCCAAGTAAGAAAGATAATTAGTCGTGCGAAAGTCTAACTAACATCGCATATTCGCGTGTATAATTTTCACGAGCTCGTCTCGACTCGCGGAGATTTTTGTGTTCTTCCTTTATTTTTTTTTTTTTCCTTTTTTTTGTCTTCTTTCTTTTTTGCACTTGGCCCGATACGCGATATTCCCTATGGATTAAAAAAGACAAATATGCATATTCATTGCGCCGAGACTAACGATCCTTTCCTTTGATATACAACGTACTCGAGGATGATCCGTGACAAAGAATTCATCTCGAACGTGATGCGATACCTTAATTTCGATGCGAAAACTTTCTATACCATTTTGTTACACATTACTTTGATCACCGTTATTAACATTATCGTTGTTATCAACATGACGTCGTTTTTTTTTTTTTTTTTTAATTTATTTTTTGTATATATATATATATTTTTTTTTAAGCTTCATGGTCAACAGTTTCCCTTGGCGCTGTTGTTTCACCCTGACGAAGTTGGCGTTGTTTATATACGATTATTATTGTTAGTGTAATTGGAACGTAAAATCCATTTAAAGGGTTATCATATCCGGCGACATAAGGATCTTCGATTGTTCATTATGTTCTTTTGAGTTTCAAGATCAATAGAACGCCAATGATCTTGCTTTTCCAAATAAAACCTATATCCTATAATTCATAGAATTATTGTTGTGTTATTACGAAAAAAAAACACGTGCGCGCGCGCGCGTTCGATATAAACTCTGATATTTACGTGTGTAAACGAGCATACGTCTTCGAGACATGTTACGGAGAGTTCGTCGACGTGCTCGTATTTCGACTGAAATAAAAAAATGAGAAAAGGTATTCGCCTCTCTCTCTCTCTCTCTCTCTCTCTCTCTCTCTCTTTGTCTCCAAGATGAAATATTTGTTTTTAATTAGATCAACGGTGTGGAGAAAAAAAAGGAGTCAATTAAAAACATCGAAATGCGAAAGATTATTTAGATAATAGAAAGGTGGTGTGGTCTCTCTATTTTTATTGTATTAAAATTTGACGAACTTGAAGACCTCGACGAGGAGACGCAGTAAAGCGATGTCTCGTAGCCCTTTTGTCTCGTTAATGAGACATCAAAGGGAAATCCTTGGGAACGTTCGAAATTGATTAGCGAGCGTTTCCGTCAGTCTAACGAAGACGCTAGCCAACGAGCTTTTTCCCCTCAAGCTTTTCACCATGATACGGACATTAACTTACTTTCGCTATAAAACAATTAACCATTGTCTACCTACGTTACGTACATATATATTATTTTGAACGTCGTTTCGTCCTAAAGATGATCTTAATGACTCGCATTATGATTTTGATTTCAATTTAATAAGGTCGTTTATTATAGAGATAGAAATACAATGTAGACGTTCGAGATGCTAACTATCTACGATAATACGAGGATTAAAAGGGAAATGTAATTTTTTGTTTCCTTTTTTGTTTCAGCTGGAGCCGCTTCTGAGGAAATTAACCAAAGGACCAGTTCTGCACACAATCGCCACTCTCTCTCGAAGGGTAAGCAAGCAAGCAACCAAGCAAGCTAGCACGTCATTAAAAATGACGCTTGAAAACATTTAACGTTCACTTATATTATATTCGTTCTCTCTTTCTCTTCATTGATACGCCCCCTACCCCCCACGGCTTTTGTCATTAGAATTATATTTTTTTTGTTCGCTCCTATTTCTTTCTACGGTTTGATTAATAGCTATCCGTTTTCTAATTTTAATTATTTATTTATTTATATTTGATTTTCTTTCGCAATCGGCACTTATGTCTCATGCACGAGCACAAACGTCGTCGTCACATAATTTATAAAATATTTTTGCGCTAACCTATTTGTACTTATTTGTCTGTCAATATTATCCACATATATTAGTGCATACATACATATATATTTATATATATATATTGTTCCCCTTTATTCAAAGCAATTTCGATTTGATTTATATATCCTACGTTCTCTTGAAAAATGTCTGTATCACGAAAGAGGGATATATGGATATGTGGATCAAAGAAAAAAAAAAAAACAAACAAACAAAAACAAAAAGAAGAAGAAGAAGAAGAAAGGAAATTTCAAATGAAGTAAATGTGAGGATGAGGAAAGGTCAAAGAAACGTGTATCCTTCTCGCCTTTTGCTTGCAAACTCTTTCTAAAAAAAAAAAAAAACGCTCTGAAAACTTCCCCCAGAAAGGATCGCCAATTGCAACTCTCACGTTTCTTCGTTACTTCAAATCGCAAAATGGCCAGTACAACATCATCATCTTTGCGTAACAGTGCTCTTCGAATGAACAAAGCTGAATCCCCTGCGAACATTATCGTCCCGCTAAAAATACGAACGATCCGTAAGCAGGAGGGATAAATAAAAGGTGGAGAAGAAATACTAAAGCAAAAGTTTCTCCGCCGTCTTCTTTCTCTTATTTTCATTGTTTTCCTTGGCACTTCGAAAGGGAGGAACGAAGAGAAGTAGAAGTTACGAAAGATCGGTAAAGTTTGCAGGAAAATTTCTCGCGCGAACACTTTCAAACGTGTTCTTTTACGTCTCTCTCTCTCTCTCTCTCTCTCTCTCTCTCTCTCTCTCTCTCTCTCTCTCTCTCTTCTCTCTCTCTCTCTCTCTCTGCTCGTTAACGCCTCGAGTTAATTTCCCACAGATCAGTATGTCCATTATCTGGTTCAGTGGTTTCACGCTCACGAGAAAAAAAGATTCTAAAAATAATTCTATTTTTAATTCTAATCCCTTTTGTCAATAGCGTTATTATAACGTACACACCGTGTATAATACAGATTTAGAGTTCTTTTGATGTTTTATTAAAAAAAAAAAAAAAAAAAAAGAAAAATGGAAAATAAAGAAAGAAAAAAAGAAAGGTACAAAATATATATGGCGTAGAGAATTTATTGAAAAATTTACGACACTCCGATGTCGAGAGATCAAAGGAAGGAGATTTTCTTATGGTTGTTTCGCGTAAGAAGGTGAAAGTATTATTGAACGCGTTATCTCGAAGTGGGTGTAGTATAGACTTATACTTCCAAAGGGAAAAGAATAGTAATGGCCATTGTTGTTCGAAGCTGTCGCGCAATCGACAATGACCATTGAGTTTCCTTCTCATTAAAATTCTATTTTGAGCGTGCAACCTGCGAAAACAGATGAAAAGACTGGACTCTCATTGTTTTTCGACCCACTTTCAGGCGACGAAGATTAACGGAGCCTACACGTGTATTACTCTCTTTCTCTATCTTTTTCTTCGTCGTCGTAGCCCTCTCGAGAGCCCTCGGCTTTTTTTTTCTTTCCCTTTCTTTCCTTTTCTTTTTTTTTCCGTTTCCACCGTTCTCGCGAGCAAAACGATAATTTGAACCGTAGTGACAAAGAAAACACCGACTACTATCGTCACGAATGATAATACCAAGAACAAGTCTACCAAGTATCACTGCTAGGCGAATGAGTATATATATATATAGAAACATCCGAGAAAATAAAGATTTAAAGATTGAACAACGACAAAAATACTGCCACGAAGTAAAAAAATAAACTTTCTTTTTTGTTTTTCTTTTTTTTTTTTGTATCGATCGTTCGTAAATTTTGTTCGATTTAATTCGATATAATCTATTATTAATGTACTATCGGTTTGAAGAAGATATAATTTTTATGAGATCACGATTAAAGATTATTGCGTATAGATTTTTCGTATTGGGATATCGCACAGTAGTACGATTTGATATATCTCGAAAACGATTGAACGTTAAAGAAAGAAGTGCAATCAATTTTTACGGGAGGAATACGTGGAAGAAATAAAAATGTTTCACGATCTCTCGTGAATGAACGAATGAATTTCTCTATTCCGCAGAGGAAACAATGCATTGGTTCGCCCAGATAGGAGGTGACGGTGGTACTCACGATTTTCCAGATAATCATCGGAACGGTAAATACATATCAGACGATTGTGTGTGCGTTCGGCCGATACCGAGAGAATTTAAACATCTGCACGAAATTTCATTACCACGCGTAATTTCGTTAGCGAGATTAACAATAATCACGTTTGAATTTAATATAATCTCTCCTTCTACTTTGCATTATATTATCGAGAATATGCTTGATTACTATTATCGTATACGTTTACTTTTCTTCTAACCGCGAACAACAAGTTTTAACGGAATATCCGTATTTAGTCGATAATATTAATAATAATAATAACAATAATAATCATAATAATAATAATAATAATAATAATAAATAATAATAATAATAATGACAACGACAACAATAACAATAATGCGATTTGCTGTCGTGTGTAGATGTGTGCTTAACAAATTGAAGCTAACCTTTTGATTGATTTTACGTGTAAACTCAATATCAATCTCGTTGTTACGTACGGCTCTAACAACGAGCTACCTTCAATTTCGAATGCGCGTTCGTGTTGTGTTGATCGAAATAACCGAGGAGGGACGACGACGTATGCACCACGTCGTCGTACCTTAGAACTGAATTTAATTCAATCAGGCACGGTGTGTGCTGTATACTGAACGACGAACGATTAAAAGAGAGGGTTAATCACGAACGAAAGGGTTCGAACGAACTATGGATATTTTATCTTATATATTTCTCATATATTCTATAATGATAGTGGTAGAAGAAGAAAATTATTCACTCGTCGAACTTAAAAAAAGAAGAAGAAAAAATGTCCGATTGACAGAGCCTCTCAAAATATGTATAATATCATATGTTTCCATCTCGTTACGGAACGGTATGTACATTGCTATATTTTACATGGAATTCAATATTCGCGAAAATAATACAGAAAGAAAAATAAATAGAAACGATTAATAAAAAGATGAAAGAGAGTAAAAATATTTTCGTATTGTTTTCGGAGTTAAAGTAAAAAAAAAAAGAGAAAAAAAAAAAAAAGAAAAATGCGCGTACACACACACACACACAAACATACACAAAGAAAAAGATCCACGTGAAACACGTTTGTGCTTATTGCATTTTTTATGAACGACGCCGCGTCTGTGTTGTGTGAGCATGCATGCCTCAATTTGCCTTAGAAAGAATTAGAAAAAGCAAAAACATCAACGACAACGATTACAACAACAACGACGACGACGACGACGACGACGACGACGACAAAAAGACAAGAATATAATTTTAAAGAAACGAATAAAAAAAAGAACGAAACAAATTTCCAACAACGTCTCTGGTCATCATAATATGTACGAATATCTCACATATGTGCTCGCACATATTTCTCGCTTTCTTCTCGGCAGATGTGAAGCGCCGCCGAAGTCTCTACGATGAGGACTCCCTCGACGACGATCGTCCTGACGAGAACGAAGGTATCACGTTTTCAAGGGCTTTCTGCGTTCAACGCCACGTGTTTTCCCAGTCTCTTTTTATTTTCCGCTGTGATTTCGAATAATAAATCCATTTCTCTTTTCTCTTCTCCCTCTCTCTCTCTCTTTCTCTTTTTCTCTTCACATATCTTTTCATATTTCTACCTTTGTATGTTTTATCTGCATTGTTTTTTGTCTATGTTTTATGTCTTTTTCACTCTCTGTCTCTCTCTCTCTCTCTCTTTTTTTTTTTTAATTTATCTCCCTCGAAATAGAAGCTTATCGTATTTCTTTTTATTTAATTGCATCGATCATAATTCTTTCTATCCTTAACGCGTGCTCGTGCTATTGTCATCGCACTATCAATCACGCGACGTATGTTCGTTTTTAAATTTCTCTTTTATTTTTATGTTCTCTCTCTCTCTCTCTCTCTCTCTCTCTCTCTCTCTCTCTCTCTCTCTCTCTCTCTCTCTCTCTTTTCTCTCTGCATCGTTCTCTCTGTCTCTATGTAGTTAACTATATGAGTATTTACGGAAGGGGTTGTGTAAAAGGGGAGAGGGCGGAGGAGGAAGCGAATTATTAGTACGGTTCTCGCGACTCTGACTAATTTTCATCGTTTGTTTACGGTTGATAGAATATATATATATATATATATTTACATACGTATATTTAGAGTGATGTGCATGGCAGATGGATCAAATTAGTGGACAGCGGTTAGTCCACTAATATACGCGAAATGTTTAACTGACTAAATGTTTTTTGAAAAAAGAAATACAGAAATAATATAATTCAAATGTTACTTTTTAAAATAATTTTTGTAAACTACTCATCAAAATCGTTAGTTGAAGTGATTCTCGGATATGATAATGAATATTTTTTTAATGATTTCAACGTCTGTCGGATAACACACGTATATATTGCGAGTGACTGAGTAAATGAATAACTGAGTAAATGTACGTATGTATATATGTATGTATCTACGTATGTAGGTATGTAGATATGTAGGTATTTATGTATGTATGTATTTGTATGTATGTATGTATGTATGTATTTATGTATGTATGTATGTATGTATATATGTATGTATATATGTATGTATGTATGTATGTATGTATGTATGTATGTATGTATGTATGTATGTATGTATGTTGTATGTATGTATGTATGTATGTATGTATGTATGTTTATCCTCTCTAAGGCGGAAGAAAAAAAAAGAGAAAAAAAAGTAAAGAAAAGGTGGAAGGAAGGAAGGAATGTATCGATAATTTTTGAAAAATTGTTGACAGCACGAGACTCGACAGGAAGCGCGAAAGATGTTGATAGGGCGAGGCTTGTCCGTGAAAGGCAGAACGAAGAACGACAACGGAAGCTGGAAGAGCTGAGACAACATGCACTCGCCGCCCAACGTTTCCGGGAGCAGCGAGAGGAAGAACGTCGAAGACGCATCGACGAGTTGAGGTCGCGAGACAATGACAGGTTCGACTCTAAAGTATTCCCTTTTTTTTTTTATCATTATTCCTTATTCGGTTATCCTATACGGATAAGGAAGTTGAATTCAATTCTGCGAAAGATGCACGTACGTCTTTTAATTACTTACCACGTCGACTTAATCACTCGTCTCTCTGGTATAGCGTGAAATTAAAAGGAAATAATTGTTTGAGAATGTGGACGAAAAAGAAATGAGAAAGAATTCAGTTTGTATCATTTTGTTTCACGTTCGAATCGATCGATCCAAGCTCCAATAATAATAATAATAATAATAATAATAATAGTAATTACGTGAGATAAATTTTTATATATTCATCATTAACGTAAGCAAATCGGTGATGTGATATTCATGGAGTGTGAAGATTTATTAAAGATAAATAAATATATAAATAAATAAATAATTTGAAAAACCAGTTCGGATTTGTAAACAAAAATTAAATTTTTATCTTTCTTCTTTTTAGTTCTTTTTTATTTTATAAATTTTCTTTTTTATTTTTTAATATTCTTTTAAAGCAAAATAAATTTAATAAAGATTTAAGATCGTTTTAATTTATTTTTAGATTTATTGATAGTGATCTATTGTATCACTTAGGTTGAATTTTTTTTTATATTTTCGCCATAAAAATCGTTCATATCTTTTTTTACCTGTTCGTACGTATTACTGAAAAAGAAAGAGAACAAGAAACATAGGATATGCTTAACATAGAAATATGCGATCGAAGTGTATCGATCTATCGATAGGTTCTTGTGATGTAAATTAAAAAATTTCGCGCACGTCGCAAATATCGTATAAATAATAATGTCACCTTAGTTAGACCCATGCAAAATCAGTATAGCTCAGCGTGTTTTAACGATGCATTATGAGATTATAAGATCAACGTGGTTATAAGTTTGACCTCGTTAACGTGACATCATTCTAAACTGTTTTACCGTCGTGGAGAAGCCTAGTAAATTACCGCAAACTCCGTCGTGCTTATATAAAATTTGAGATATATGTACACATATCAGGGAATATAAATATTAAAAAAAGAAAAAAAAGAATGAAAGAAAGAAAAGAAAAGAAAAGAAAAGAAAACGAAGGAGAAGACAAAGACGATCCTATACACGAAAAGAAAGGGTAAATAAACGTCGTACGATAATTAACAAACGATGTCAATCTACGTTTCGTACACTTTACAACAGAAAAATTCTATTGTCGACGATGAAGTACTTATCGTTGATTTAAGAAAAAAAATAAATAAATAAATAAATACATAAAGTAAAAAAGAAAAAATATACAAAATCCATAAGAATAAACGTAATAAAAATGTGAGATTATTCGTGGATAACAAATTACAAATGTTATACACAATTTTCTCCGGTTTATTATTAGTACATTCATTATATTTATTTGTTTTGTTTTTTTTTTTATTTTTTATTTATTTCTTTTCTTTTTTTTATTTGTTCCCGACGCACGTAATTTTAGAAGAAACCAGGTAGAAGAAAGGAAACGTTTGATATGCGAGGCAGAGCGAGAAAGGCGGGAGGCTATCCTCCGAAAGAATCAGGAGAGGGAGGCACGCATCGAGGCAAAAAAGAAGAATGAGAGATCGCACATCGTTTTTGCGTTCGGCAGTTCGACACCGCGAATGTTGGAGCCAGCCGATACCGGTGGTTCGACCTTCTGGGGTACACGCAGAGCCACTTCGACGACCAACGTCATGATGTTTTCAGCGGCTCAGCCTTTGACCAGGAGGTCCTCCGAGAGGGAACTCGATGGTAGCAAGAAAAGAGCTACTTCCGCCGGTGGACTCGACAGAAAGCCCGGCGAAGGTAAGACCATTATTCTTCGTGCACGCATTTATTTTTTTTTTTATATATATATATATACTTACACATATATTATATAATTATCGAACTATCTTCTCTGTATAAGTTTCTCTACGTTGTTTACGAGAAAAAAAAAAGAAAAACTATATTGTACCCGACAATATACAGATTGTTTTCAATATCGTCCTACTTTTCAAACTTCTTTCGTAATTTCGATTTGTCATTATTGTTCGTCATTGTTGTTCGAAAGGAATCATCGTTGCCCTTAGAATACGTCGTAATAAGATTTTAAAGGATAAAATCCCCCGTGTAATATCTCAAACGAGTAATCTTCTCGTCGTATATGTCGCGCGATCTGTTATTGTTCTTTTTTTTTTTTTTTGTTGTCTGTTCGTTTATATGGTTCTTACGAGAAAGCGAGTAAAAGCGTACTAGATCGTTTGTGATATCATTTAGAAAGATAGAAAGTCAAAGTGATTTGATTAGAAGAGGAGGAGGAGTTCGTTGTACCCGGTAGCATTCGACGACGCGTTCGCGAAATATAAGCGTGACGATAGACAAGAAATCTCTCTCGGATCGAAGCATTTAATTTTGATAGTGAAATAATTACTATTATACATACATATATATATATACACATACACACATATACGAGCTATTTAATGTTTTATTGCAAGAATGTTGTCTCTGTGCTCTTAGCTCTAGACAAGTGTTACTCGAATCGTCTTTTATCTGATAGATCCAGCGACTTATTTCTACGAGTATAATTATCAATTATCTTTTTTTTTCTTCATTTCTTTTTTTTTTTCGCGCGTGTCCGTAAGTTCCATAATAAATTTTGCGATCGTTATTAGTCGCTGGGTCTCTCGAAGAACCACAATGTCGCTTATTTTGTCGTTGCTTCAATTACTCGTCGTCGTTCGCTTTGTAGAACTTTCTATCGTTTCTTTTATTTCTATTAGAAATTCCACATACGATCCTGCATCGCGTTACGCATGTATGTACTTACACGCACCAAACTATTTTATATGACACGAAGTTACAATAACGATTCGTTCAAATATTTTCATATATCACGATTCATTAATCTTGTCATATTCTCGATGATCTACGAAATATTACGGACATCATTGGAAAATGTTTTGAAAATTTAATCGACAATGAACGATATCACTATCAATCATAAATGTAAGAATCCGTTGGACGAATTCGATCATCTTATCGATCGCTTTTAATCGCATTGAACGCTTAGATTGGAATATCATTGTTTTTTCTTTTTTCTCTTTTATATATCATTTTTATTTTTATTTTTATTTATTTATTAATTTTTTTATGGATACGTACATGTATCATTGTATTAAAAACAATATTGTACATGTACACTGATTTCTTAATTTTTCTAAAATCCTTTTTTTCCCTATTAACTAAGTCATAATCGTAATTAGAAAGTTAGAAGGAAAAAGGGATAATATAATATAAAGAAGGTTACGTTTATCGATTAGTTTCAAGTTGAAAGTTTCGAAGATAGTTTCTCACGATCACGTTGGTTTCATGTAAATGTATGAATATACATATATATAGTACAAGAGGTAAAATCCATAGAGAGAAGTTACCTCTCGTACGATGAATACCGTGCTCGTTCGCATGAACCCTCGATAAAAGAGAACGATTAGTTCCGCGTTGTTTCAAAGATACCATTCGCGTTCCCTTCCTTCGTACAAGTATCATATTCATCGAACGACGGGGTCAAAGATTAGAAAATAATAGGATGAAGCATGAAGAAAAATTCGATATTAGATATTTCGCTATCCTACTTACACATTCACGATATACATATAATACATGTGTAATATGCATACATATATATACATACATATATGCATACATATGTACATACATATATAAATGTAGACGTTTTTACGATATTCATTTTCAGGTTTTACGTATACGTATACTTGTGATTAGTCTTTTTTTTTTCTTACGTTTAATAGATAATCACGGATATGGTGAAAAAATCGTTGCTATGAATTTAAAGTAGATATCTTAAGATTTTTTTTTCTTTCGCTATATAAAAAAGCGCTCGGCGATTTAAATAAATGGGCCAGACTATAATACTTTCCTAAGCGAAAGTAGAAGCAAGGAAGAAAGGAAGGAAGGAAAGAAGGAAGGAAGGAAGAAAGGAAAGGAGAAGAAAAAAAAAGTATAGTGCACGGTTTACCGAGAGAGAACTAACTTGTTACGATCTTTATTTTTCCTCCTAATGCAACGATGCACCTGCGAGCAAGTGCAATTGCACTTTTTCTTTCGCTCAACTCGGACGTATTATATTCGTTACGTCAGCTAAATTCTCTCCTTTCCGTTGTTTCGCATTGTATTATTCGAACAAGAGGAAAAGGAAAAATATATAATATGAATCGATGAATTCGCGAAAAGAAAATGATATCGTAAGATACGAATCCAGCGTAAACGAGCAATGCGAAATATTATTTACTTCTCATTCGCTGAGTTAAGAAAGGTCTTACAGTTTGACTAAATAAGTTAAATTAATCACTTTCTAACGTTTAGTTCCCTCCAAAATTTATTTGTTATTCGCGCCTAAGCTATGAGATTCCTATCTCGAAGTTTAGACGTACATACATACATACATATAAACATACATACATGCATATATAAGCGTCGTAACGTGGGACGAGTCTCTGACTTTGTAATTGTTCCGTAAACGTTTTCGTATCCATGGACGTACACTAACATTTTAAAGAGATTTATGTTAACGGATAACCGTCGACGTGACTTTAACCGACAGAAATAGTATAATTTACGATAGCAAAAGCTTTAGTGATCTATCTCCTTTGCTAACTGCCGTATCTGTACAGTTATCGTCTTCATTGGTGATGGTTCTTACGATCTGACCGACGTATTAAACGTAATACGTCACTTTTATATGCAACAAACTGAATTTATATATATATATATATATATATATATATATATATATAATTTTTAAAAATCGCACTCTGTATATTTAATACGAGCTATTATGTTGTCGATATATGTCACTATAAGTAAATATTTTACTTTTCTCGCTACTACTACTACTACTACTACTACTAGTACTACTACTGCTATACTGCTATTACTATTAAATTACTATTACTTCTCTACTACTACTCTGCTACTACTCTGCTACTATTAGCATTCTTCGCGAGAGTCGTTCGAAGTAAAGCTAATGTTCCAGAGTTGGATGGTTTGTTTGCAGATATGAGAATGTCCTCGTCCATGTACGAGGTGTTCAATTGGAATTCTAGCCCCGATCCTCCCTTAACCCCTGGCAAACATAAGAGAGCCAGCCTCTCTCTGCCTCCTACTACAGACATCTTTGCCATCGATGATAAGTCTGATAGCGATACTAGGCGTCCAATGATTCAGCGGGCTGTCAGTGGTGAGTCCCGAAGCCGGAAGTCTGCGACACGGGAATACTCTCTTTCTCTTTCTTTCACACTCTATATTTTTATCTATCTATCTATCTATCTATCTATCTATCTATCTATCTATCTTTATTTCTATCTTTATTTCTATCTCTTTCTGTTGTGTCTCTGATTGATTTGTCGGTCATTGTCTGTTCACCTATTAACACTCTCGCTCGTTCGATTGTCTCCCGCAGTTATTGTTCGTACAAATATGTACGTACACTCCAGCATGTTCGTTTTATTATTACCTGCAAATACACGCACACACACAGAGACACAGACGCACGCATACACACACACACACACATCTATACAAACGATGTATATGCTATTGTGTTTTATTTATTTATTTTTATTTGTATTTCTTTTTTTTTGTTATTATTTATACAAGGAATGAATGCACACTCTTTTTCAATCAATGTAGTACCATAGAATTTTACATTTACACGTATACAATACCACCGAATACTCGCAAACGATAGTGATACTGTTCGATGAAGAGGACGTAGATAGGTATCGAGTAGAAAAAATAAATAATTGTCCGAGGAAAATGAATTACATAGAGGAGTAGTGAAATTAAATATTTCGATCATCAGTTCCCCTCATTTTTTCATTTGCACATTAAATCATCATTATCACAACAACAACAACAATAACAACCGCAACAACAACGAGGACGACAACGACGACGACGACGACAGCAATATTTCTTTTATTTCTAGGAAATTTTTGATTTATCACTACGAGCTAAGTATTAGTTAGATCAGATATTATATTCGTTTAGATATTGTCTCTATGCTGCTAACCACGCTCGGTATAGCAAATTCCGTCGTCGGTGGGATTGATCGCTCGCTTTGGTATTGCTTGCTGCTTTCCTCTCTTTGCTTTGCACGCATGGCTTTCGATTGCACCACGGACAACGGCTGACGTTAGAATAATAAAATCGCTTGGACGGAGAGTCGCGCTAGCGAAGTATCGATTAATGTGTGGG
>OU426999.1:6884186-6936686 GCA_911387935.1 Dolichovespula saxonica
ATATATATATATATTTGTATTTAGTGTGCAATATCCGACGTTATTCTTTTTATTTGATTATCTTTTACGTTATTTGCTTCCTAATTTTTCTAATCATTTAATTTGTTTTCCCCCTTTATATCATTATACTTTTACTTGGTTTTTGCGATGAATTATGAAAAAATAATGTAATCGAATATCAGAGCTTATTTTGCTAATAATCGATTCAAAATTAACAGACATAAAATCGAGGAACGATAAATAACAACGATACAAAAGTTTGTAAGTAACACGAATAATTTCCGATTATATTTCTTTGCCAGTTCTATTGAATTTTTCAATTCTACTACTCCTAAGCACACAACTGCTTAGATTTTGGTGAAGGGGCTTGGCACTTGAAATTTTCTCCTTACGTTTCTTATTTTCAAACTTTTATTCCTCGTGCTTATGACAATTAAAAAAATAAATAAAATAAGCGATAGTCGACGTATACAATGTGAAGAGTGTAAAAACAAAAAAGAATAGAAAAGGATAATGAAATAAAAACAAAAGCGGTCGTCTCGTTTGTAAAAACTTTTTACAGATCGTTTAACTCTCTTTTATTAAACGATCGTTCGTGGTTTTAACCGCCGTACTCTAAAAACCAGGCCATGGTATCCTTAAAAAAAAAAAAAAGAACTTGTCTCCTGACGATACCTCTAGCAAGAAAAATTTTCAATACGTATTTAAAAGCAAATATTGAAAAAGATCGATGGTGGCCTGTTTTTTCTCCCCCTTTTTTGGAGACAGATGGTTAAAACCGCAAGGATAAAAACACTCGTATAGAGTACTGATTGATGAGATGTTCAGTGTATATAATATTCGATTATACAAAGAAAACTGATCGTTTGATTTTCGAGATCGAACAATTTACTTTTTTTGTTGAACAAACAAATTTGCGGTCTTGGCCGATTGCACGTTCGAAAGATTTTTTTCTTTTTTCTTCATTCACGTCTTTCAAAACTGGCGAAACTTTGCAAGTAAAATGCAAGTTGTTGGATGTATACGTCGAATGCATTCAATCGATTTTTGCGATAAAACAAAGTAGCCTTATTAATAAATTCTTCGTACTTTTAACGATCCATCGAAACAATTCACATAGCATCTTACAAGTAAAACAAGGTATTCTCGACGTGTACCTATTGAAACATTTTTTATTTATTTTACTTGTTTAACTTCGTTTAACACCTTGTTCGATTCAAAATAATAATAATAATAATAATAATAATAATAATAATAATAATAATAATAATAATAATAATATATTATCATTATTATTATATTTATTGTTATTATAATTATTATATAACAACGGCAACAATAATAATAATAAACGAAAATACGATCACTTTTCTGATTCTCTCACTATAAACAAATCGAAGATCTTTATCGCGTAATGATACGTTAGTCAGAGATGTTGATGTTGGGCGGGTACGCGTAGGTATCCGCAGCGGGGAGGTGACGCCGAACAGCCCATCACGACCGCACAGCTCCATGAGCCAGCAAAGTGCCAGCAGCGTGGGTAGCAGTAACGTCAATCTGCGTCCTCGTACGACTGCTCCGCGTCGACCGCGACCTGCTTCTATCGCTGGTACCGGCGTTTCGGTCACAGAGCGACACAGTGAGCACAAACTTTTACTTATTTTTTTCATTAATCGAGTCCTCTCGCTCGCCCCTTAACCAAATATAACTTAAAACCTCTTCGAACGAAGAAATAGAGAAAAGAAAAATACAAAGAAAAACGAAACGAAACGAATGAAAAAAGTTGGCGAGGACTTTGTCGAAAGAAGAAAATCATCAAAACTCACTTTCGAAATAATAATAACAATAACAATAATAATAATAATAATAATAATAATAATAATAATAATAATAATAATAATAAATTAATTAATTAATAAAAGGAGGATCAAGAGACACGGAAAGATTTCCTTTATTCTCTTTTTTTTTTCTTCCTCATTTTCTTTTTTTTCTTTTTCTTTTTTGTTGGAGGAAATTGGAAACACTTTTTTACTTATAGAATTTCTATGCGAGCGAGACGACACAGAGAGAATTAAAAAGCTCATTTAGCTGACTTTCTTATTCACACATACACACGCATACACGCAGAAACTGAAAGTTCGATAGTCTGAATAAATAGGGAATCATTGAATTCAAGTACGTGCGTATGTATGTACCACCATCGCCGATCGCACCCTGATCAAGACACGTCAAGCGTTTCGTTTGACCTTTTTTTCTTTCTTCTTAAGTCTTTTTTTTCTTATTATTTTATATATATATTTTTTTTGCCTTTTTTTACATTTTATTATTTTTTATATATGTATTTTTCTTTCAAATTTGCTTCGTATTTAATTTTTGAAAATTGTTTTCAGATTGCACATGTAAATACTATGTTCCCTGTACGATACTGTTTCTTTCTTTCTCTCTCCCCCTCTCTCTCTCTCTCTCTCTCTCACTTTGGTGTTCTTAAACGAAAAATAAAAATAAAATAAAATATTAATATCGTAATTTTCTTCTTAGATTTCTCAGGTGACGCAAAATTAACAAAGGATTCAAAGCCACCACTGCCAAAGGTCCATAGTACTCCAAAGAAACCTTCTACGCCTAAAGCGAGCGAAATAAAGAAACCGACGGAAAAATTAGTAAAGAATGCAAAGGCATCGCCACGGATAACTCCGAAGGCAACGCCTTTGCAGAGCCCAGGTGTCGAGCATTCGCCGCTAATACGCGAAGCCACTGAAATAATCGGACACGAGAATGATATTAAAAATGGTAAATCGGAAGAAAGGAACGAGGAAAAGAAGGATCACGGTTCAGAGAAAACACAGGTAAAAAGAAAAAAGAAAGAAAGAAAAATTACAAAAAGAAAAACATTTTTACGGATCTCTCGGAGGTCCGAGAAGTTTTAATTCTTACGATAAGTAGAATAATCTATCTATCTATCTATCTCTTTCTCTCTTTTGTTTCATGTTAATGTTATTATATTTTATTTCTATGGGTTTATTTCAGGACGTAGTAGAGACGGAATTAGTTGATAACGAAGAGAAAAGCGATGAGAAAAACGAAATTAAAAATGAAATTAAAAATGAAATTAAGAATGAGGGCCCGATAGTCGAACAACCGGTACCGGTGGCCGCTATTAAACAAGCCAAGGATGATAGTAATTTTATGCAGGAAACGTTGTCCTCTCAGGAATCCTCCTTGAAGAAAGATGATAACAATAAAGTGGAGAAGATGGAAAAGAAATTGACGATGGAACAGGAAGGAGAAACCACCGAAGCCGATAACGAGGAACAGATAGACATGTCTGGTAGGTTTATAAAACTCTTCTTTCCTCTCTCCGATCGTAAATAGTCATACGAATACTATTTATCGATTATTAGAGATAAATCATATTTTCGAGTTCTCACTATATCTATTTATCTATCTATCTATCTCATTTTAGCTTCGATGATCGCAAAAATTAGAATCACGACAGAAGAGGAAGCCAAAGCCGCCTTGGCGGAACGCAGAAGATTAGCTCGAGAACAAGCGGAAAGGGAAGCCGAGCTTGAACGTTTGCGATTGGTACGTGATATCTTTTTAAAACTTTTTCTTATAAGACATCTATAGAAAGCGTCCTTAACTCTTGTCCTTGACAGATGATGCTTATCGTTATTATTATTATTATTATTATTATTATTATTATTATTATTATTATTATTATTATTATTATTTTTATTTTTATTTTTATTTTTATTTATTTCTCCTTTTTTTCTTTATCGATTCTTAGGAAGAGGAAGCTCGTTTGGAAGCCGAAAAATTACGTGCCGAGGAGGAGGAGCAACGACGTTTAGAGGAGGAAACATTGCGTTTGGCGAATGAGGCGCGACAGGCCGAAGAACAGAGATTAAAATTAGCAATCGAGGAGGCAAAACGTCGGGAGGAGGAAGATCGGAGAAGACGAGAGGAAGAGGCTCGTCAGAAACAGGAGAAAGAAGAGGCTGAAAAGAAAGCGAGAGAGGAAGTGGAAAGGTTCGAGGCTCGATGAAATATTATTTAACATCAACAGATTTATTTTGAAACGTCGAAGTAAAAAAAAAAAAAAGACAATCTTGATCCAAAGAACGAAATAAACCGAGGCTCTTCGTTTAATCTCAATTCGGGCTGCTGATCTCTCAATTAGATCGGATTCATTTATAATCGATTTAATTTTCCAATAAGACGAGCGAGCGCTCATAATATACAAGATCGCGAATATATCATATATTTAGAAATGAATTTTCTAAATCGATCGCCCATCCGTTAAATTGATTTTCCCATCGATAATAACGCGAACGCGAAGTAAACTATCGTTACGTTTGCTTTTCAGACAACGAATCGAAATGGCCGAACGTTTGAAAAAAGAGGAGGAGGAGAGAATTGCTAGACGCAAACGCGTCGAGGCGATTATGCTCCGAACACGTGGAAAAAATCAGTCCAATACACCGACGAAGGTAAAAAGCACGACCAATGAAGGTCTTTCTTTTTCTTTTTCTTTTCCTTTATTTTTTTATTTATTTTTTTTTTTTTTTTTTTTTTTTTTTTTAATGACGATATTTTATTACGATCTTACAATCTAGCAAGAAAGAAATTGATCGCTGCACGTCTTTCAATAACAGGGTGAGGGCGGAGACGGTGATAAATTAAAAGAAGATAGTCCTAGCGATGAAAATAAATCAACCCCCGGTAGTAAAAACGAAGACGTTATGACAGCGAGTTTAATATCTGAAGCCACTCAGCAATTTATAAGCAGCGAGCAGCGTGCTCATCACGTAGAAAACGTTACCGCGCCGGCTATCGTGCATAATGGCACGCACAGTAACGGCATTAATGAAAATAAGATAGTATTGGATAATAATCAGGGTAACGTCGAGGGAGGATTAAATGGCCATCACACGAATCACGGGAACGAAATCAACAGTCAATCGATCACACTGGACAATGCCACCGTGTAAGTATACTAATTACAAATAGAACATGTGGAATTTATTATACCTACACAACACGACAACAACAACAACAACAACAACAACAACAACTACTACTACTACTACTACTACAGAAACAACTACAACTACAACAAAAAAATAAAATATATATATATATATATATATATATATATATATATATATTATATATCGTTAAATATCGTTATAATTAACACGAAAGAGAAAATATGAATGAGTTTTCACCAGCGACGATGATCAGAGTTTAAGAATGGTAAAAAAAAAAAAAAAGAATAAAATAAGAGATATCGAATGGCAAATCTTTAAAAGGATTGTAATCTCATATGATTATTTCTTTTCGTAGTTCAAGGGACAATAAATTATTACGTTGATACCAGTGTAAGGCTTTTACGGCAGAATAGTATAAAAAGAAATTTTACTTGGAACGCATGACGTCGTTGCATCGCGTTTACACGTCTTAATAAAAAAAAAAAAAGAAAAGAAAAGAAAATAAATATATAGATTCGCTGAGAAGAATGAATAAAATGAAAAATAAAACAATACCGATAAGGACTTGGAGGATTTCACGAGCCAACTTCGTTTGCTTTCCTAAATGGAGGGATATTGAACAATATGTTAGAGAGTTTTGTTCATCGCGCAATACATTCGTTTAACTACGGTGAAAAAAAAAAAAAAAGGAAAAAAAGAAAAAGAAGAAGAGGAAGAAGAGAAACAAAATAAAAGAGAACATTTTAACACATTTAAACACAATCGCTCGTATTGCAAGCGTCGCATAAACACAACTATTCACATAGTGATCGCTTTTCATATTTCACCCTACTGACTTTTTTTTTTACTGAAGAAAGATACGATTGCACAATACTAGCCAATACGTATGTAACTTAAAACATGTCGACTGAATATTTAATATATTATGAAAGGATATAGATACGCGTATTAATATGCGTGCTCTAAAAATGAAAGCAAGTTATCTATACCATACATAACATACGTACATAAATACATTACATACGTACATACATACATTACATACATTACATATATATACTCTGCATAATTGGGGTAAGCTTGGAAATCTGACTCGTATTATATGTATTTAATGCATAAATTTGTATAGAAACCTCAAGCAGCAGACAGATATTGCAACAAAAAAAAATTTCAGAAATAGGTATTACCGCTAAAAATTAATCACTACTTATTGTAAATTAACTAATAATCGTGTAATCTTGTCGTTATTATTTATTTTCAATTTCCAACCGTCATAATAAAATAACATCATAGTCACATGGAAATCTGGCGAGATTATAATATATATTATAATAATAATACGAATCGTACGAAACTTTTACGTAAATGCATTTTTACAAGAAAGAAAAATGAAAAAGGAAAAAAAATATCATGAGATTAGATTAGGGATTCTTTATTTTGTTTTTTTCTTCGATAGGAAGGCGTATGCAAATGCTGTGAAAGTTTTGACAACGGAAGGAAATTATCAGTGCGTTTTTTCTTTCTTTCTTTTTTTCCCTCCCTCGACCTTCCCTCTTCCATGTTTATTGCGTGAATTTTCTTTTTTTTTTGTTTAAACTATTTTAGATAAATTGCATTAAAGTTTTTTCGTTTGACATATTATTTGTTCGTATGAACGAAAATTATTTATTTAAATTATATAAAAGCCATGTTATTTCTCGTAAGTTATTAAGTGTCTTATGTGATTCTATATTGAAGAATAAGTGAAAACAATGTTATTTATGGTTGTATCATGTTCCGATATAATATCAATATCAGCATAAAATTACAAAAAGTCTAGTTTAACATAAACGAAGCCTATACGATGAGAGTGATTTTTGAGCAGTCTTGCTTAACGATATATAAATATATATTAAAATTAATCTAATGAAGAAAAAATAAAAATAAAAAAAAAGAAAGAGAAAGAAAGAGAGAGAGAGAGAGAATAAACTCATGCAAATATGCTTGTGCACATTATTTTAATTTGTATGGTAGCAAACGATCATTAATTTTTTTATACTTGTTTAGAGAAAATCGATGATAAACGTGTTGTTCTTGATATTTAATGAAAATAAAAATGATTTCCTCGAGCGTAACTTATATAATCACATCGCTTTATTAAGACAAGAATGATTTTGATAAATAATCCGAACGATTTACTTGTTATATGATACATATACATACACACACACACACACACACACACATATATATATATATATACATACATACATATATATATGTATGTATGTATGCATGTATGTGTGTATGTATGTATATATATGTATATAAATAGGTGCAAAGTTTCTGTAACGATACATTCTATTGTATTTTTTAAATATTTACTTGGAGAAATCCGCTTGTTAATGATCTTCTTTTTAATATTGGAATAATTGTTTCACGCATAATATTCCTATCTAATAATTCGTATTTACTGTACATTGCAAAAGTGGCCAGAGAGAACAAGGATTGACAAGCTTAATATTAGTACGATGTTAAATACATCGAGTGTAATTTTTAATTTACTTGATTATCATATTAATAAAATAATAATTTATTGCAAAATACTACCATAACAAATGATGGCATGATATAAAAAGGTACGATTGTATATTGTATTTATCTATTATATTAATAGTTGCATATATATTTTATAATTTATATTTAACCATGCATCAACTGAAAAGTTTACTATTTTCAGATAGTCATATGAAAAGTATTTGAAAGTTTATCAAATGTATACACTAATCCCACTTAGCACTCCGTTAAGAACATATAACATAATGTAATATCGAAAAAGCATAAAATTGTGGAATGGCTAATAAAACTAAAAAAATCTAGTGTTAACTAAAATTAATAACAATAACATCAGTGTACATAATGTAAAGAAAGATGAATAGCATAAACTTAATTAATCATTCAAATATTGTTTGTAATTTGATAAAAGGAGCTCGGTTAAGATAATGGGCTTTATTTCATCTTTATATTGATTTTACTTAAAAAGGAAAGAGAGAGAGAGAGAGAGAGAGAAAGAGAAAAAAAAAACATAATACGCGCCTCGCGCTTATTTTTTTTACGGGTGAATTAATAGTTCCTAATAAAGCTCTTTTTAAAACTTTCACATCGTTAAATATATTGTTCATTATTGTCATTGTATTTAGAATACACGGAGTTTTATCTTGAAACATTGTTTTACAGAATTTCTAATCCTTCAAGAAATACAATATATGTATGTGTATATATATACATATACATAATACATGTGTATATATATACATATACATAATATATCAAAAGTTATCTTTACCAAGCTCCGTTTTCTTTCCTTTAATTACCATTAAAGCCTGCTGTGTACAACATTTCCTCCTTATTATATTGATATATCGCAGTAAATGTTAACAACGTGCATGTTATATTTTTTATTATCGATTACGAGATCTGGCTTGTCATTTTAATTTTTGCAATTTTACATACATACCCTATATGTTTATGTTAAATATTATCTCAGGCATTGCCTGTCAACTGGCTGCCTACTTTTGCTATGTACTATTTCTCCCTATTATATATTCATATAATGATATTCTTCGGTTAAATATTTCTTATTATAAACTTTATAAACAGCTTGCAGAAAGCTATCCAATAAAATCAAAGATAGTTGTGTTATCGACTATAATGAATTTTTGCACATAGAATTTAGTATAGATTTATTCAAATAACAGGTATACGCTTAGATTTTGAAAATATTAAAAAGAAAATTTAGGAAGCTCGTTTGAAAATAATTTTATTCGTGTCTTATTGAATCAATGTCTAGTTGAATCAATACGTATACATACGTAAGTCATATATGATTTAGTGCTGGATGATAATGTTCCATTTGAATTTAATTCTAAGATCGATCTATAATATTTTTGTAAATATATCGAACCTATCAGCTTTATATTGATATATGTAAAAGTACTTCAAAATAGCCCACACGATATGTGTGTTTTATTTTATAGAAGACTATTATATTTTGTTTGTTTTTTTTTCTCTCGATGTTCTTTTAATGGCATTTAGCATTTTTTTTTCCTTTTTTTCTTTACACTTTACGTGCTTCAACTTTGAGAAGAAAGAAGAATTATTATTATTATTGGTAGAATATTAATCGACAGATATTTACAGAAATGGCTGCAGTTGGCTTAACATTAGTCACTATGATTATCGTAGTCACTGTAAACTCCGCTGGTGTAACGATATAATAATTTTAAAACCGTAGTGCTTAGCAGTTAGCTGTTATTTAGAGTTTGTATGTTTCCTTTGGCTGATTTTATAGCAAACAAAACAACGTGACCAACAACCTGTTAGACCTGTCAGAATTCGATACTCTGAGTAATAACAGTAGTGGTCCAACGCTTGAATTGACGCTCAACATGGCCAAGGAAGACACGCTCAACTCGAACTTGAATCCAGCAGCCGTACCATTTACACCAATGGCAAATACCTTTACGCCAGCTGGTGCTAACGCCAACATCAATCCTTTCCAAGATGCTTACGTGAATAATAAACAGCAGGAGAGCAATCAAATGTCAGGTATGACATAAAGAAGAATGCTAATCAATTTTTATATTATTATTTATTATAGAACTGTTAACAATATATTAATTTACTAATTACTTGTTATTCTGCAGATCTTTTGTCCTAAGATTTTTTAAAAATCTTCTGGTGAGCTATCGAGAGAGAGAGAGAGAGAGAGAGAGAGAGAGAGAACAAAAAATTGGATTCAGTGTCCAGTGTGTCTTTGTGGCAATGGATATATTCAAGATAACGTCGTTTACGATAATGTAAATAAGCGCTTTGATATATGTGTAGAAAATGAGGATCCCAGCTAGAAGGAAGGAATATATAGTTCAGGGAAAATTATTTTGCCCTTAAATCTTTGAACTTTAAACGTTATTATCGATGAAAATGTAAAATAATATATAATATTAGTCAATAATATGCAACAGCGATTATAAGCACTCAGTCTGTCGTAGTAATTCTACAATATTAAGGAAAAAAGAAAAAAAAAAAAAGGAAAAAGAAAATATCAACTCGTGACTTTTTAGTAATCCATTGAAAGAAAGATTAAAAAAAAAAAAAGAAAATGAACTAGTAGGGTAAGAGAGGGAGGGGGAAGAATATGAAAAAATAAGACTTGTTCATAACGTACAATTCGAGATACATATAAACATTATACTGAATTCCATCGAATCATTTACGCGCCCTTTCCTTATTTTGTCATGACGTTTCATAATCAGTAAACGTTAATAGAAATTCGAATGGAAAGATTATTATATCATGCAAAACACAAACCGAAATACGATGATAGTAGAACTTTAAGTGATTAACCAAGTGTGTAAAACGGCTTGACGAATATAGCACAAGAACAATTAAAAGAAAAAAAAAAAAGAAAAAGAAAATAATAATTATGCATGATGAGTTTAATAACACCCAATCTGCCAAAAGAACAAAGAAATAGGGTAACATCACTAATAATATTCTCTTACATAATAGATAGTACATTATCTTATAGAGGAAAGACAGCCTAAGAATTACTGTGTATAATAAGATATTTTGAGCTGATAGAAAAAATAACTTTTCTTCCATATTACATTTTGGAGCGCGTGCTCCACTAGTCAAGCAATTTTACTGTGTTTGTCATATCTTGTTTTGAAAGCTCACTATCGGTAACACATTGTACATCCATCATAATGGTACAACTAGAATTCGCTATATCACGCTGATATCTTTCAGTTCATTATGAATTTATAGTTGTAACAATGATTATTAATTTTAATAAAAATAGCCACTGTTGTATATGTTAACTTATAAACCTTTTTACGATGACAATATCACATTGAGTTTTATAATAGTTATTACAAAAGTTATATAGAGATCGTATCTTGATTTAACAGGATACAGATGTCAAAACTGTTAGCGATATTTTGAATTTAAGTAGCAAATGTAAAAAAAAAAAGAAATAAGAAGACTATTTTTTTGCTATTCCAGTGGCTATTTACGATAGTAGAGTACTGTGATGCTATCATGCATTATTGAGCAGGTATTGGAATTTATATTCACGTTGTGAGTTATTTGTTATTACTGTAGTATAGCATTATAAAATGAATATGAGAGTAGTATGCCTTATGTTTCATACTTGCGATATTGCAGGTGCACCATATTATGGGATTTGCAAGCTTATTTATAATGGGTATTATAAATTAATCCACTTTCTCTTATTCTAATTTCTGAATAGCATGAAATAAAGAAATTATTCCCAAGACAGAAATAATGTTTTTGACGCAGAAACTTCATGTACAGTTCGTTATTTAATGAACCCTTACCCTTTTATAAGAATATTTTTACGGAATTACTCTAATTGTTTTTTACCATCCTTCTTTCGAAAACGTTTCAATCAATTTAAGAGGGGTCGTAGGCAATGATATTTAATTATAAAACACCAACATATATATATATATATATATATATATATATATATATATATATATATATATATATATATGTATGTATGTGTATGTGTGTGTATACATATATTATTATTATTATTATTATTATTATTATTATTATTATTATTATTATTATTATTATAATCATTAAACAAATAAGCCCGATTCGATATGGCTTAATATAGTATTTGTTATAGTCAAATAAATTGTTTTTTCAGATATAATCCAATTATCGATATATAAATAGTACGTACTTAGTATTGGAGGACATAGATCAGTGCTAATTAAACAAATATTTAAATAAGCTTCCGCGTCATTTAAATCGTCCAAATATAAAGGAAATATGGATTTCCTTTGTCCTTTAAAAATATTTATCGCTTAAAAAAAGAAAAAAAAAGAAACAAAAAACGCGTGTAAAAAATTTTGTCATTACTATTTAATTTTGACTCTATAAATATGTTTGTTCTTACTTATTGGCTATTAAGAATAATTATTGTAATAAAGTTTATTTATTTTCTTAATCTATTTAAAAAGAATTCTCTTGTTAAATATGCTTGTCCTATGTTTGTCGCCGTTCAAAAAAAGAAAAAAAAGAAAAAAATTGAAAGGAAAGAAAAGAAAGGAAAAAAGAAAAAAAACAATATCTCTTTGTATTAAAGTTTTTTTATAAAAAATATGTAATTGTGATGTTCCGAATGCAACACGAATGTTTCTAAACGTAATAATGGAAATACTAAATATTGCCAGTTCTATTAGTTCACCTAAGAAGACTTCTCATATTGTATAAAAATACTTATATGTAATAAATAATTAATACGAAATTTCATGCATAATCTATGATATATATATATATATATATATATATATATATATATATATCATGTATATATATATACATGTATGTATATATATATATATTTTTATTTATTTATAATTATATATTTTGTTGGTGTTGTATTTAATTTAAGAAATGATGCATCAACGTGCGTAATATTTCGAGTTACTGATGTAAAAATATATAACCAACGAAAAAAGAAATGTGCAAATTGCGGGATAAGTTGGGGGAATTTAAGTTTAATGGGATACGATAAAAATAATCAATAATACGAGAAATGATTTCTCTTCGTTCGAGGGGAAACAAAAAGGAAAAAAAAGAAATATGAAAAAGAAAAACGACTGTTGCGCGTGCGTTTGCAATCCGTATATCAATATTTTATATTTTATTCGAGCGTTATTTATATTACACATATTTAGAATTATTACGGCGCGCATCTACATACAAAACACAGCTTATTTGATAATTCTTTCGGAGTTTGAATACGCTTTTTGCCAAGAATATTTAATCTAGATTACGGACATGTCATGCCTACTGTGATAGATCGCGTCTGATACGGTTCCAAGTAAGAATTACATATAATCCTTATCAATCTTAAAAGGTACATACATGTATCCGCGAGGAAATAAATGTATGCGCTTAGAACGATTAGAAGTGATTTGTCGTTTACCGCTATTTTGCACAGCACGTTTTTTAATATACGTAAGTACACATACATACATACATACATACATTCATACACACACACACATACATACATACATACATAGATATATACGTACGTATCAGTCGAAAATAATCTTAAACGGAGGATAATTCATAGAGCAAATGTACATTATGTGCATTAATGTACACACGTATAAAAAATTAGAGATTGTACATGTTATTGCGAAGAATCATTTTCTTAAGAAATCGCACGAGAAATATAAATTTCCTTTGAGATTCCACGGGTATAAGCGGAGAAATCGTTTCAACGTCCCATAATATATATTATATCATATATATAATCTTCGATTATAACAATGCACAACGTCGAGCAAATATACAACGGCTTGTTTTGAGAATTAACAAAAAAAAAAAAACAAAAAACAAAATAACAAATTACCACTTGGAATTTGTTTTCGAAAAGAACCAAGCCCCAGCATCGTATTGGCATCCGTTTAATACGTGTATAATACATATCTACAGGCCTATACTTAAAATTTTTCTGTAAGTTGTGAAAAATTGATCTAGAAATATCAACGTACAACTATCAATATTTACAAAGATTTCACGAGTCATGTCATTAAGCGAGATACACTTCGCGAGTGATGTATACGAATTTTTTCTTTTTGTTTGTTTCTTTTTTTTTTCTTTTTCCTTTTTCAATCTCTATTTCATCATTTTGGTACGGTTCTACGCTCTTTCTTTTTCATACTTCCTCGTTAGTTATCACACTTTAACGCTTTTTCATCTACGAACATCGATCACACTTTATTATAATCTTTATCGTACAAAGAGACATATCAATCATATCTCGATGACATTAGGTGCGTAATTTCAAAGAAAATTATTAATCATGATAGATCGTTACATATATATATATATATATATATATATATATATATATATATATATATATATATATATATATATATATATATACCCACGTAAAACTTATGTGTAAATATTTTTTTTTGTAGATTACACACATACCTCTTAGGGGTGTTGAATCGTATTACATAGATCTGCAAAATTTCAATTTATCTTTAATAAATGAAGTTTGAAAAATAAAGGTAAGGAAGTATATGATAAAACACAAGATATCGTTATTATACGTCGTTCTAATAAATTAGTTCGATTTTCTATATCCATAGAAAATTGTCTTCGAGATATACATCTTATGCGCGCACATAGTTTTATTGCACAAATCATGCGAACAATTTAATTCTCAAAAAAGAAGAAGCAATTACACCGTGGTAACTGATAATAATCCCATTAATTTGCCACCAGTACCGGGCCCACTTGCACCGACCCTATTTCCATGAACCAACATCTCCTGTACCGTAGTAAAGTCGTCTAAAGTAGTCTTTTTGCGTGCCATCTTTTTGTGACTCAATTCGACTATGTTCAATGGTTTCTTAGCTACCTTATCCTCGTTATATTCGCATATTAAAAGATCGTTATTGTGTTGCAACTGCAATTGCTGTTGTTGTTGTTGTTGTTGCAGCATCAGTTCTTGCTGTCGTTGTTTACGTTCTCGCGCTCTTTCCAATTGCCTTTTACGTTCCTCTTTCGTCCAATATCTGCCAACCTGAAATAAAAAATAAAAATTCAATGAGACATAGCCTAAGTGATAGCAAAAAGATCGTCTAGGATAATGAAATAGAAATTATAATTATATATATATATATATATATATATATATATATATATACACATGTGTATAATTATAATTTAATTATAATTATAGATATAATAAATAAATATATACATAGATATGTATGTATGTACGTATATCCTTATTACCTTCATCTCGGACATAGTTTCATCCTCTGTCGTATGTCCAGCACGTTCTTCCGATATTTTAAGAGCCCTATTCCTGAGAAGCCGATTTCTAACGGGTCGTCTAGCGATGTACCTGGTACCGTCGGCTCTTCGTTTAACTTTCCACTCCATCTGTACCTCGCATTTTTCCTCCGGTGGCATCCAAGCGGCCGAGGAACAAACTTGTTGGCTACCGACGAACTGATATTGCGTGAGATTCGGTGCTTGAAAGTTACCATGAGACTTTGACTTCCTAGCACCACCGGTTTCCTTCGCCGTGAGATTTTTTCGATTTAAAGCTTGTTTGAAAAGTTGTTGTTGCAGTAGCATAGTTTGTTGAAGATTGGCTACGTTCGTATACATAGTATCGGCAGGTAATGTACTCCCACTGGAATCCGTTCGATCCTTATGATGGGACGAACTCTTTCTCGTAGTTTGACTCCTACTTTGTTTACCAGCCGTCATCGAAATAATCGGCATAGGACAATTACAGCCCATTTTTAGTTGTTGCTGTTGTTGCTGCTGCTGCTGCTGTTGTTGTTGTTGTTGTTGTTGTTGCTGTTGTTGCTGCTGCTGCTGCTGTTGTTGTTGTTGCAGATGTTGGCTACTCGTACTTTTCGGTGGGCAAAGAACTAGAGTGCTCTTGTGATGATCTCTCTCACCCTGATGAAGCTCCAACGTTAATGGATTACTGTGACACGATTCACCTGTATTGTAAGCACTCGAACTATCTTTTTCCTCTCCGGAACTGTTACTTTTTGAGGATGAGTGCCATAGCTTCGTTTGATTCCCATAATTTTGTACCTGATGCGAATTCGAGCCATGATTCATATGTAACTGCTGCGCCGTCCAATGTTGATGTTCGTAAGGCGAGGAATAGATGGGTTCGCTATCGGATTCAGGTATCGTTTCATAAATATGTTCGGTTTCGCTCCATACGTGACTTGAATACGCTTCGACGAGTTTTATCGTAGTTTGAGAAGGTACCACTTGCTGACCTCGCAACGACAGGTTCTCGATCTTCTTTGAACAATCCTTTAACGCATCCTGCATCCATTGCTTTCTGTCTTCCGTGTGGTGAGCCGGGGACGTCGCGTTCTTACCTGATTTTTGTGAGTTTTGCGAAGAACACGTGGAAGACGGGGTCGTTGAAAATATTGAAGGAGTTTGTTGTTGTTGCGGAGTCGGTAATTGATGTTGCTGTTGTTGTTGTTGCTGCGGCGATTGTGGTTGCTGTTGTTGTTGCATATGAGATGGAATAGGGGGTGGAGCTTTCAACGTCGAAAAGTTTCCTTCCGTTTCTTTGGAATGATCTTCCGTTTGTTGTTGCTGATGTTGCTGTTGTCGTATAAGCTGCTCGATCATGCTGTTCTGATAAGCTGGCAAATTTTCTGGGGACAATGGCGGTGAGCCCTGAAAAAGAAAGTGTTGTTTACTTTTTTTTTTAAATCATTAATAAATATATAGAAAATGTTTAAATTGTTATTACATACCTGTTGATAAATACGCCTATCGTCGTACTCATCATCCTGTGTAAAATAATAGTTACTTTAGTAAAAGAACATCAAGGTGATTAGAATACATAGCTAATTATAAATGTAAAATATCTTATTATAACAAAACGGACCTGGTAAAGACATCGACTGACTAGTATAGTCACAGCATTCTTGGTTTCGGCAAATAAATTTTCCGTTTGTTCCTTGTTAGCAACATCTTTTCCGTTTACCTGCGAAACGGAGAATAGAAAAAGTAAATTCGTAATTAATATCGTACGAAGCACATTAATTCAACAGAAATTAGTAAAAAAAAAGAAATAAAAGATAAAAAAGAATATATAGATATCCAAGGAGATTTCTATCTTCCTTCAATCTTAGATATGACTTTACTTGATTATAATAATAAATAATAATAATAATAATAATAATAATAATCGGCTTGAAAGGATTAGGAAGAAGGAGAGAACTTGGATCGATAATTGAAAAGAGTTCGACGTTGGTATTTTATACAGGGTGTCTCGTTTTTGATATCTTCAATCGATTATCTTCGTAATTATGTGTGTGTGTGTGTGTGTGTGTATATATATACACGATAGAAAAAATATATTATCATTCTATACAGTAATAAAATACTCGGTATTATTCGGGAGAAGTTATTTAAACCGAGAAATTCGTGAAATTCTTGAAGTTAAATCGTACTTACTCGCAAGATTTGGTCACCTTCCCGTAACCGACCGTCACGGGCTGCTAAACTTTCAGGAACTATTTCTGAAATATAAACCTCGGTGTCGGCGTCCTCGCTACCGGAACCGGAACTATAGCAGACTGTGAGACCAAGCTTTTCTGCGCTTCCACTTTTACGTAACGTCACTTCCTACGGTTTAAACGAAAGAAAGATTCCAGATAAATACAAAAGTAAAAAGTAAAAAGAAACCAACTTTCTATGGTGTTCTCGCTATTGTAGTTAAATAAATTCGAAATATTCTGGATCTGTCTTCTGCGACGTCGATGATTTTCGAGACACACGATAAATGGAATAATATCTACCTTTGTATTTATTTAAAAGTTATGAATTATTTAATTACAATTATGTATTATTTATTGAGAAATTCATAATTTTAGTAATAAAAAAAAATGAAAAATAAAATAATGATTTACGAACACCTTGCACGTAACTTTGTTAATTAATCACTTTACAGATAGTTCGTTAACGATATAAATTATAAGAATTAAATAATTCAGAGTGACATAGACGATTATATATATATATATATATATATATATATATATATATATATATATAAACAATTTCTAAGAAAAATACTATCGATAGAAATACCTCGAAGTCAATGTCATGTGCAAGAAAATCCTCGAAACTGTCGTTAGTGTGTTCTTCTGTACCAAGCGGTACCGATAGTAACTCTTCTTCCTCTACCAATCCAGCCCAATCAGTTTGAACAGCGGTCGATACCAAAGGACAAGAATTTTCTTTTCCGAGTTCGTCTTCGCTCGTTTCCTTTTCGTTCGTCGTTCCTTCGTTCTTTCCGTGGCTCGATCTCTCGTGTTCCCTCGATGGCGTGTGCACAATCTGTTGCTGATGAGAGGAGGGTTGCCTTCGTAGGACCTCGACGATGATCGGTTCTTGCGCCGATTGAAAGCAACGAACAGCATCTTCGTGACTCGAGTTAGAAACATCTTGTCCGTTCACCTAAGAAAATTATTGAAAAGAATGATATTAAAAAAAAGGAAGAATTCTTTCTTCTTCAATTTTCTTTCTAATCCCCAAAAAAAGAGAAAAAGAAAAACAATTGCAACAAAGGTAAAACAAGATAAACGATAATATTATGACTGTATTGGAAAGAGATTCGCGAAAATTCGATCGCTTTTATTTATCCTCGACTACAAATATTTTTTAAGTAATTCGATTATTGATAAACGACAACTATGCGATAACATGATCCCCGATGAGTTTCCGCTCCTTATATCAAACGAATCGGCCGTTGTTGTGTTTCGATTGGTTTCCGTTATATTTATTGCATTACGGAATTTAAACTGCTGTATAATAGTAAAGATAAGTAATTTCATTTTTGAAATAACATTTCCAATTAGCTGTTCATAATCGCATATTGTAAAAGAACTGTATCGTTTCATTGTGAACGTGTAACACATCATCCTTTCAATTTAAAGTTGTATTAGAAAACTCGTTATTTTCATTGAATATTTAATAAAGGTATGGATGAAGCGGGGGTGGGGTGGAGGTGGATAAAAAAAAGGTAATGATCCGACATAGTCAATTTTTCCCTAATGTAAAATCGCAAAACAAAAAGTATCTTTTTTTTTTTTTAAACGAAAACATTTCACCGATTCGTTATCTATTTTAAACAACGAACGAAACGCGAACATTTTGTGCGTGTGTTCGTGACAGAATGAAATCGATGGTAACAAGGGAAAATGGATAGGAGAGAAGGAAAAAAGATAAAAAAAGAACGAAAAATAAAAAGCAAAAAAAAAAAAGAAAAATTTCCCAGCGACTACTAATACGACTACAGATGCGCGCACATTTAATTGTTCGTTCGAATCTATTGAGTTTTCTCTTCGGATACAATTTTTTTTTTTTTTTTTTTATTGTCATCGTACTCGTTTACTCGTTGGTAATGTTCGAATGCATTAAATAGCCAAGTATTGTGCGTGTTTACCGTCAATGTCATGATACGAGATAGGGATGGTAAAAATAGATAGATCGATAGATAGTTGGATAGATAGATAGATAGATAGATAGATAGAGAGAGAGAGAGAGAGGGAGAGAGAGGAACGAATTAGCCTCGACGATTTCTAAACATCGAACAGCGTAACCACGGAATTAGGACGATGCACGGTAATCGTTGGTCATTGATCAACCGGACTGGAAGGGCTTTTAAATAGTCGAATATTCACCGATCGTATCTCCAATTAAACCTAATTCCTCCCCGAGGGGCAAGCTAATGTCCGATCAAACATTTACCCTCGCTCGAGAAGGCACGAAAGGATCGTTTATATTCTGAGGGGTAGCAGGTGGGACTTAATTTGTCACTAAGTGCTTGGATTTAAGGATAGTAAATTGAACGGAGGTACTTTGTATTCTTTAAAGTGCTCGACGTTCCGATTCGTGTTACTCTCTAATCATGCTTCCGTCGAACACAACTTCTTTTCCTTTTCTTTCTTTCTTTTTTTTTTTTTGTATCCGTTCGTTTATAGTCAAAGAATGTCCAAAAAGAAAAAGAAATAGAATAGTAATTTTGATCAGTTTTTTGTTCTTTGAATTGCACTCCCAAATTGCATTATAATATAATAATCTTTAAAAAAAATAAAAAAGCAATATTCGTGTCAAAGATATTCAATCGTTCGATCGTATCGTAATAACATTCGAGCATATTTATGAGGAATTTGAATTTGAATAAATTAAAATTAATCGAATCGTATCGAATCGTATATAAAAATGTTTAACTTCGAAAGTGTTCGTTAAAAAATGTATTAATTCGCTTTGTAAAACGCCATAAGAAAAAAAAAGAAGAGAGAGAGAGAGAGAGAGAGAGAGAGAGAGAGAGGAGAGAGAAAGAGAAAACAAATATTCGAATAGCTTCTCTCCTTTTGTTATTATCTATTAATATTAAAACGGATATACGTACAAAGAAGATCTCGCGCGCGTTGTGAATATGTTAAGGGTTGATAAAGTTGTCTTTCAAAGCTACTACACCGTGTTGCATTCTACATTGTTGTAAGTTACGATTTATTGTTTTACTTATAAAGGAAGAGTTGGTGGTACATACTATATACAATTCTATATACATTATGGAGGTACGCGGCGCGTATTTGCATGCTTGAATTTCCTTTGTCACGTTCTCCCGCGGCTTTTCCATCCCCCATAGAAAATAATTAACAAAAGTAATAATAAAGCGTACGCAAGAACGTGTATTTAGCTATTTTCTCGTGATATAGCGACTCCGTGCAACCAATCTCGTTTTCTTTTGGAGTAACAAGAGTTTTCCTCTTTTTTTTTTCTTTCCTTTTTCTCCCCTCCCCCCTTTCTCTTCTCTTCTTTTCGACTACACTCGAGATTCTATAAAGAATCGCACGTACTCGTGAAATCGAGGAAGGGTTAAATATACCGCGAATAAATCTCTTCAGAAACCTATCTCACGCGTACTTTCTCTTTGCCCATTCTTTGCTCCGCTTTCAAGGAAAAAACAAAGAGCGAATAGATAGGGTAAGGGCGTTTTTCATGTAGAGACGAGCTATTGCGAGAGGATGATCATTATCATTAGAATCGTATATTCAAACGAATAATATTATTACGTATATCGTAAGATAGTTAAAAAAAACATATATATGTAATTTCTTTATTACAACGAAAGAGACAACAAAATTTATTATCTATTTCTAAATATTGGACACATTTTCTGATCGATATCGATAGTTATAAAATATTCGTCATCGCATTGTCATAAATAATAACGCTGACAATCAATAATTAATAACCTTCCTTCTCTTCTAATTGATCGTAAAAAATTCTGATCAATTTCTTTTGAAAGAATTTACGTACCACGTCACGATCGATGATTTAATTATCCCTATCGTTGGAGAGTTAAGAAAACTTTGTTACTTTCCATTGCCTGTTAACTTTTTTCTTCTCTCTCTCTCTCTCTCTCTCTCTCTCTCTCTCTCTCTCTTTCTCTCTCTCTCTCCCTCTCTCCCTCTCCCTCTCTCTCTCTTTACTTTCTCTTGTCAAAGAAAGATGCCGCGTTTTACTACGCTAGCCCGCAGATAGTAAAGGAAATATTAATAACCGGCATAAATTTTAATGTCTTCCGGAATACTTAAGCAAGAAGAAAATTATAACTATGACGACGACGACGACGAAGAGGAGGAGGAGGAGGAGGATGACAAGGACGGACGATGAGGACGATGTTCACTCTGGACGAAACATTTGCCCTGTGAAATCGGACTTAAGATATAAACTCCACGTCATGTTACGGTAGTGGTAGCCCGCTTGGCATGTAAATTTATTCGTAAATTCGTTCGTTGCTACACCGACCGACCGTTCGAACGACCGACCGTCCGACCGTCCAATCTTAACGAATTTTCTTTCGCATTTTACAAAAAGGTGGTAACAGAAAAAGCTTGAAAGCATCGTGAGTGCCGAGAACTAGAAAGCAAACGACCAACTCGCATATACATCACCGCCATAATTCTTTTTCCCTAGCATGCTACGAGCACCATTATCGAGTATTTAGATAAGTCTTACGTGGGTTAACATGAAAAATAACTTCTTTATTTAGAGATAAGCGATGCTAAAGAGCTATAAATGAGCTACGTAAATAGGAAGCGTCTCTCGTTTTTTTGTCGAATCCAGTTTTTTATGTATTTATTTATTTTTTTAATTATATATATACATATATATATTTTACTTTTCCTTTCATCATAACGATGTATTGTTGTCAACGATGTGTGATGAAAAATAGACCGCTTTTATCATCATTTTTTCCTTTTTTTTATGTGTGTGTATATATATATATATATATTTATTTATTTATTTATTTATTTAGAATTATAACATTACTTACGAAGAATGTATTTCAATCGTGAGATTCAAAATAGATTTTCAATATTTCGAAATGTCAATAGTTCACACCGCGCCAATGTATATATAAAATTTATATATCTACGTTAATATCGAATACAAATTTTCTACAAATTTAGAAATAGATTTTAGATTTCCCGAATAAAGGGAGGTGTTAAAAATACAAGACGTCTTTATTTGAAAAGAATTTTAAAAAGCAGAGTAAGAATTTTCGTTCTTAGGCTCAGACGGTGATTTGGCATCTTGATGTCTTCCATTTGTTGCTCAAGAGCTTCAAGGGAGCGATGAGATCGAAACTTAACGCGATGTTCCGACGTGGTAGTACTACTTTCTCTTTCTTCTTTTCGACAAGGAATAGACGTCGACAAAGCTGCGGGATTCGTCGTTCTAGAGATCGGATAAAGGGCCGACTTTAGCCACCCCTTTTCAGACGTATCTACTGTTAAACTCGATTAGGAAAGATAAGAGCATTTTTCCTTGTTCGTGAGAGATAGAAAAAGAAAGATAAAAGGGAGAAGAGGAGAGAAGAGAATAGAGAGAGAGAGAGAGAGAGAGAGAGAGAGAAAGAAAGAGAGAGAGAAATAGAGAGAGAGAGAGAGAGAGAGAGAGAGAAATAGAGAGAGAGAGAGAGAGAGAGAGAAATAGAGAGAGAGAGAGAGAGAGAGAGAAATAGAGAGAGAGAGAGAGAGAGAGAGAGAGAGAAGAATCGTTCCAATCGTTTTAACGACGAACGATCGATAAGCGTCTACGACACGATGCAATTATGATGGTAATGACGATGATAGGCGTGGCCCATAATTTCGTTTAAACGAACAGACGAGATACGTTAATAACGCTCATCGCCCGTAATTATTGCGAGTTCATATCTCGACTTTGATGAGACTACAAAATTTTTATAATATACCACCCCCGCGGCTCATTCCACAAAAAAAAAAAAAAGAAAAAGAAGAACTATCGATTTTCTATCTCTCGATGTAATTATCACGCATCGCTACGTTGTCTCGTATCATCATTTAACAAGGATTTTTTTTGTTTTTTACATTTATAAAAATTTCGTTATTACTTTATCGTAATTTGATCTCGTACTAACGCGAATTTAATAGAATATTTCTGATTAATTCTCGATCGATTAAACGTCAAAACCAGTAGTCGGTTAATAAACAATCAACATTTGGTCAATGCTTTATTTCGATCTTATAAAAAAAAAAAAAAATAAATAAATAAATAAAATAAAAGAAAAATTAAAAAAAAAAGAGAAGAAAAAATAAAACTTGGCAAGAGCGAAATCGATATTCTATTTTTTTTTCCTTAATAAAAGTAATCCGTGCGAAAGTGAAGTGGCAATAAAATCGTTTTATTGATCGGGAAATTTCAAGGAGATTGACGAGCTTTGGATTTGTATTTCTCTATCATCGGTGCAAAAAAAAAAAAAAGGAAGAAAAACAGAGGGAAAAAAGAAAACATGCGGTAACGAGGGAAATGGGCCATGGGTCGTCCCTTCTCTCTCTCTCTCTCTCTCTCTCTCTCTCTCTCTCTCTCTCTTTCTATCTCTCTTTATCTCAGAGGAAGAGGAAGAGGAACGAAATGAAACGCGCCATTCGTGCAACGTGACACCGACAATCGCGATAGAGACACCTCTGACAGCCGTCAAGAGCGGACAGGGAATCGCGTTGGATGGATGGCAGGCAATTTAAAATACCTTATCGCGTTTCGCCTAACTCCATGGCTCGTTCCCGCGAGCTGTCCGTATTATTATTTGTACACCACTGTACGAGGAATCTCCCTCTTCGTGAATACTAACACTATTACTATTAATAAATATACGGGACGGAGATCTCGATTATTATCCCCACACACACACACACACACACACATATATATATATATATATATATATATATATATATATATATATATACACATCTATGTACGTACGGATATAAAACGCATTTCCAGATCTAATTTGACTATTACCCAGTATTTTCTGCGTTCGTTAATCAACGAATAAAATTATCCTTCAGTGACAATTATAATTAACGATTAATAGAGTAATTAACACTTTCATTTCATTGGCATTACAACAGGGTAGAGTAAAAAAAAAAGAACAACAAATAATATTCTTGTTTTAATTCGACTCGTTAAATGGATCAAATTTTTACTCGAAGTAATATTGATTATTGTGTTGGTTCGTTCGTTCGTTCTTTCGTTCGTTCGTTCATTTATGCTTCCATTCATTCTCTTAATTTCTTTATTTACACTTGATATCTGAATTCAAATAAAACAGGTACCATCGGTTGATTGGATAGTTATATATTGTATTTTGTTCTATTTCATAACAAAATGTTCATTACTTTTTCTTTCCATAGTTATATATATTTTATTGTACTTTACAAAAAATGTTAATTCTTCTTTTTTTATTTTCTTTTCCATTATCGAACAGATTGTATTTTAATCCATTTTAGGTAAAAGAAATCTGATTTTTATGCATAAAGTAATATTCCTCTTCTTTTTTTTTAATTAGTCGTGCAAAATTGCATCTGACAGATTTTACGTTGATCCGTGTCAAGTTGGAAAGAATAATGGTTTCATTTAATCGGAAAGAAAGGTCATTTCACGTGCAATGATCTCGCAAATTTTACAAAATAGAAAACGACGCAAAGAGTAAGCAACGATAAGATTAAATTCTTCCTCCTCCCCTTTCTCTCTCACTCTCTCTCTCTCTCTCTCTCTCTCTCTCTCTCTCTCTCTCTCTCTCTCTCTCTCTCTCTCTGTTTCACTCCCTACCTATATTGCTTTCCTTCCCCTTCTCTTTTACTTTTACCAGTGCCGTGTTTTCGGCTTCCAGTAAATAACGTCTCGAGATTTATCTCCAAACATCAGAAGTCGATAGGACGTTGCGGTATACGTAAGTAATTACTACGTTTCACGAAAAAATGTAGAAACGCGTTATTCGGTTAATCGAAACGCATGCCGTCTCGGATGATGCGTTTGTGCGTTTTCTAGGATTTTATTGCGCCTAAATCGTCGAAATACATTTCACCGTCGATCATAAATAGAATTACAAGAATGTTTCTTCAACAAATGGGATATTGTCGTTTTCCCGTTATACGTATGTATATACGTACATATACGAAGTCCCCGATTATTCGAAATTTTCACATTTTCACGTAAATAAGCCCGTATCGTATCGTATCGTATGGTATCAGCTCTCGTTAAATATAAGTACGTACATATCTACTTGCAACGATACATACCTTACAACTATTGACGCGATAAATAGAAGTACTGGAAAAAAAACTTTAACGCCGTAACTGTTTCCTGTTAACGTTTAGATCGAAATCGTCCTAGATCTAGGAATCGATTTCGAGAATCTAGTAAAAGATCGAACTAATACGAAGGAATGGATTTCATCGTGTCATTTGTTCGGACGATGTCGTTATACATAAGACATTATTAGACGAATGTATCGATTAATACAAAATTGTTACGGAAGTCAAGCAATCAGCGATCGTCAATAAACGAAGATGAGCTTCTCTACGAACGATGGACGATGTGTTTACAAACACATAGCGAATAGCGACCAATCTATGTAATGTAAACTGTACGTTGATTTCTCTCTGTATAACGCGTTCGAATTAAATCTTCCTTGTCGAGCGATATCGTTTATCAAATCGGACATATGTTACATAACGAATGTTGGCGATGGTTAGGTATATACGATCGATAGCGTTCTTAAATGGTCTGTTCCGTAAATGAAGATCAAAAGAACACGATAATTACATAGCTGAATGGAACACACTTCTATATTAGCGTAATATAGTCGACAGGCTTTCATCGTGTTTCGTGCAACAGCCACGTCACATCGATGAATCTCGATTCTCCGAGTAATAAAGCGAACTGCATTAATCGATACGCACTCGATTGCATCAAGGTATCTATGCGCTTGTTCGTACACGTATCGATGCCGGCTACCACAAAATTTCTATTATTTCGTCGACGTACATACAGAAATTTACATACGCACAGAGAGAGAGAGAGAGAGAGAGAGAGAGAGAGAGAAAGATGCCATGTGTTTCCTCTAACAAATACTTTACATATCTCTGTCAACTTCAACAATACAAAGCGATTATTATCAATATTTTATTATTTTAGTGTCATTCTTTATGTAATATCTTTCCTTTAATTCTTTATTATCAATATATTCGAGATCGATAACGTAGTTTTAAGTTCATTTGAAAATCTTTGATCTAAATACATCAGTGTAACATAGTCCCACGTCATTTCGAAACATAATTTATAGCTAATATAACGGTGTAATGATGTAGTCCTATATGTCATTTTAAAATCGATAGATGAATGGAGGTAAATATAGTTCTAGGTATTAGGATTATGACAGTTTTCAAATCGTTGACTTACCGAACAGATTTTCCAAATGTTCTTATATTAATGTTTAAAGAACATTATTATTAAAAATTAAATTTTAATTGTTAATCCGATTCTCTAATTTTGTTTAATTTTGTTAAATTTCATTGTTAAATATGTTAAATTTTATTATTATTTCATGATTTACCGATACGTTTTGTATTTTTAATTATTATTAAATACAATGTAAAGTTATTATTTAAAACAAATCTGTGCAAATGTTATAATTAATACTACGTTATAGTAAATTCATTATATTCGTCGTTTCCAAAAAAAAATATATTTAATTAATTTAACCGGTCGTCATTCAATTTTAATATCTCCAGTAATCTTTCATCGAACATTAAAAGTTTCTTTTTCTTTTTATTCATTTATTTATTTTTTTGGTTTAATTTTAAACGACCAAGGGATTACAAGCATAACGTCGAGCAACAATATATTTTTTATATATTCCCACTCATGTAAATAACAAAAACCGTTGGGATATTCGTTTATGGAAATTTAATGTGATTCTTTGAAATTATATAGGGTAATCCATTAGTGCGTTTCACCCGGCGAACGGCGTTCGTAAGTGTGTTAACTGTGAAATAATACGAAACGTAATAAGAAAAATATTTGTTAAAAGAGATTAGTTAGTAGATAGTTCACGTTCTTCTCGTATTTTACTCGATATGTTCGAGAATATAAACATGATCAAAGACGTATGTAGTAAGTACTCAAGTAAGTTTCCGATCATTCAGGAATTCCATTCTATCTCCATCGAGGTTCAAGGAGATCTTGAGAAAGAGAAGGGGAGGAAGACACACACGCATACCTAGAGAGAGAGAGAGAGAGAGAGAGATACATGAGGGTTCATCGAACAACATGCCTATTGGTCGGTATTACCGCGTGACCATCCGACGAAATGGTCGTGATCACATAGCTCGCATAACTTGCCGTTGTCATCGACATTGTTGCGGCGCGAGATGTTCTCCCTTCTCAGTTCTGTCCACCCTTATACATATATGTCCGCGGTACTGCGAGAGAGAGAGAGAGAGAGAGATGGATAGATAGATAGATAGAGAGAGAGAGAGAGAGAGATAGAGTCGAGGATTGGAAGGAAGGGTTGCGTCAGAGTAACGGAACCATTTTCGTCCGCTTGCGGTTACGCAGCCAAACCTATGCGGTGTATATACGCCTAGACCGAACCAGCAACGGAGCCATGATAGTAACGCGCATTAGAATCTCATCCAAATAACCTTCCTCTTCGTATATAACGTTTACAGCGACGAATCCGATTGCATTTTGTTGAACATCGATCGACCTCGAAAATATTCTGCTTTTCCATTCGTGGATCCATAAGTGGATACGATTACGTTAGGAATTTCATTAAATGCGATTAATTACGGTAACGGTTATACGGGAAGACATAAATGTACGACTTTAATTGTTCTAATTCCTACGATGCAAAGTTTTACACGAGGGGGAGAGAGAGGGGAGCGATGGCGTTTAACACGTTGACGATATGCTTTTGAGTAGAAAAAATATTCGTAAAATTCAAAGGAGTAATAACTCGTTGGGAATTTTAATTATCCGTCTCAGAGTATATTATTTAGATGCGTAATGTGATTTTTTACATTCTAATTTACGCGTCGTGTTTAGATTGAACGAAATTATTGTAATATTTGATATCAGCCGATATAGTGCACTATAGTTATAATATACGAATTTCTATTTGATTGTTTGTTTATTTATTCATTTATTTATTCATTCATTCATTCATTCATTTATTTTACCTATGTATATTCGATATGAAACGTAAAAGGGGAGGGGTAATGGTGAGGAAAAAAACCCCGCAAATTATCCATATACATATCTACCCGAGAAAGTATCAAATTCGCTCATCTCCCACGAGGGGGGGGGGGGAGTATACAAATGGTTAGGAGTTTTAAGAAAAAGAAGTTTCTCCGCAAAATGTTGGAAGTAAGTTTACTCAACCTAACGACCGGCGTGTCCTATGCAAACTCAATGCTCCGACGGCAACGCAACGTCGCTCGTGTGATAAACGTAGAGGAGAAAGAGCGGAAAAACGAGCGTAAATTTTCTGCAATCCATGCGGAAAAACAACTCGAGGGATTCCTCGTCGTCGTCCTCGTCGTCGTCCTCGTCCTCGTTCTCGTCGTAGTACTTCGAGCCCTTCTTCCAAGGCATCTCCCTTCTGATTTTGTCCCCTTATATTTTCTTTAACTTCTATCTCTCTCTCTCTCTCTCTCTCTCTCTCTCTCTCTCTCTCTCTATATATATATATATATATATATATATATATATATATATATATATATATATATATATGCATATATCATTCTTTCTGTCTCTTTCTCCTCCTATTTTTTTGATCGAACAGAGAGAACATACGTAATATAATATTTCCTGCCGTGGATAGATCCCAATCACTGTATTAGCGAACGTTCCTGTATCGGCTATATGTCAATCACAGGACTTTGCTTGACACACGAGAACACATGGGTATATATGAGCAGAGAGGGTTACCATATATGCTCTCTCGAGTATTAGATCACTCCCTCCCTCTCTCTCTTCGTCTTAACACGTGACAAACTCGATTGTACGAGACGTGTATGACGAGTTTATTATGTTACGTCGATCGTTACTAAAAATGTCGTTTATCAGATCCCTCTTGTTATTTTCCATAATTTATATACACACAGCCATAAAAAAGTATGTTAACGCTTTTCTTACTCTTATAATTGCCTGAAAAAAGTTATGAAATTTTTGATAAATTTGACGCATTTTTTGTGTATATTATTTCCTACAACGTTAGAAAACATATTTGAATAATAATTCAGTAAATATCTCACGAATATTAATAAAAACTTATTATATATTTTTTTTTCGTTTATATATCCACTACATGCTCTTATAATCGCGTTTAGAAGTCGTGGCATCCTGGCTATTAAATTTTCCAATATTTCACTTTCATTATTGATCAATTCGGCTTGCAAAATTTTTCAAAGATGTTTCTCGGATTTTGTTGGACATCGTTTTCTAAACCTGTACGTCCAAGTTTTCCCAGTTTTTCAATGGGTATTCATATCGGGAGATCGGGGTGGTCATTCCATTATTTTTAAATTAGAATCTTTTCTATTGCCTATTAGGCGTTGTCCAGATAGAATTGTCTGTTCTATTAAAATCTTTAAATAAGCTTTTGTGTTTTTTTCTTTTAAATACCGTTGATTTTGAACAAATCTCCCGCCATATTTATTGCCAAAACATCCCCATACTATAACGGTACAACCCCCTCGTTTAATGGTAGCTATCGCACAATCGTGGTTTAATTTTTTATTAATTTGCCAACGAACGAAAACACGCTGCTCGGATTCAAACATTTCAAAATTGGATTTATTGGTCCACGATATCTTTCGCCACTCTTCCAATGTCCAATTTTTATGGTACATGGCTCACCGAAAGTCTATTCTTTTTATTTTGTTTCCTTAACAATGGTTTCTTTATTGCAACAAAACCACGAAGATCGCCCTTTCAAAACACTTTTTTACCGTTGATACCGAAATTGTCATATCCCCGGACGTATTAAACTTCCGCAGTTATGTCAGGAGCTGTACTTCTTCTACTTCTCTTACTGATAGTTACAATGTATTGATCTTCTGTCTGAGTCATTTTTCAGGACTTTCTAAATCTTTTTTAGGGGATGAACAAACTTCTGCAGCACCGTGACTTTGAAACTCCTACTTTTACCACAATCTCTCTTATAGGATATCCTTCTTTGGATAATACTATGATTTGTGACCTAATTTTTATACTTAATTCACTTTTTTTTTCGTATCCATCTTTTTCTCCCAAATATTCAAATCGAACCGAAGTCGATAGAAATACGAAACGGATGCTTCGATTTTATCTAACGTTCCTGCACGTTGGATTATTGGAGCTGTGTCTTAATACGATACCAGACCATATCACGAAATACAGTTCGAAGAAAATGAATAGAAAAATCGAGGAGAGTGGAATAATAAACTCTCGTAAACCGTTCGCGAGCAACAGAATATAATGCATCATTAAATTACTGGAAAAACTTTTATTCATTTAAACCAAAGAAATGATTAAATTTAGTAATTTAATACTATTAAATATACGTTTATAATAGAGTTAATCGAAAAAATATCGATTAACAATAATAATATGTATTATATTTCACGAATTTCCTAAAATTAATATAATATATAATTAATTAATATATCCACATATTTTTGTACGGCAGTTATTTATATTATAATACTCTCATATTACAATTATTTTTCTCTTGTGAAAATTTATTCTTGGATAAAATACAAGAAATAAAGAAAGAGAGAGAGAGAAAGAGAGAAAGAGAGAGAGAGAGAGAGAGAGAGAGAGAGAGAAAGAGAGGAGAGAGAGAATAGCTTGGGTGCGATGAAAGGCAAAGAGTCGGATTTGTGTTCAACGTCAGGGAGAAACAAGATTCGTAATAGTATAGTTGTGTACCCGTTATGTATATTCATATATACATATATATATGTACATGCGTAAATCAATTCGATGTTCTGTCAGAAACACACGGTTCGAATGATTAAAGGAGACAACATGCGTTGCTCTTGATAATGGTGGCTCACGTTCGAGTCTAAAAATTTAAAATCGATCTCAGTTCGTGCTTGAAGAGAAGCCCCTATGTTACCGTCTCGCTAAGGATTAAAATAAAAGAATTGATAAAAAGGGAAAGGAAAAATAAGGAGAAGGAGACGGGAAAAGTGATGCCTGTCGAAGTTGAATAAGATTGAAAAGAATTGGCCAATTTTACAGATTTTTTCGCCGAGTCAAGCGTCTCTATACAACGCGTACTTGCGAACTCCTGCGAATTTTAAACTTGTTTGACATTCGTGAAGAAAACTCGACGTCGACTATGACGAGAATAAAGAAGAAAGAACGAAGAATAACGGAGGCAGAGGTTTTCGGCTCGAATCGACTCAACTCGATTCGAATCGCTACGAATCGATTCGAAATTGCAACCCTCTTGACCTATCACTGCTTGCGAAACACCCAGAAGATCTAATTTATTCGAGAGCGAGTGAAATAACTAGACGAAAGGCATTATTCCAACATGGCAAATATGATACTCGATATGTCGTAGTTTCGATCGTACATATGTAACCTCGAGTATTCGATAGAATGAAATATATAATGCTGATAAGTATGCATATCTATAGTTTTTCGATGTGAGATATGTAAGGTTTTATTTTCTCGATTAAAAAGTTAAGACAAATTCTTTCGATAAAAATTTGTTAAAAATACGACAAGACGATGAAAGTGTGTAAGGACTAATAATAATGATAATAATAATAATAATAATAATAATAATAATAATAATAATAAAAAAGAGAGAAAAAGTAAAAAAAACTTGATTTCTCCTAAGGAAATGAGAGTCACTGGCCGATTGATCCTTGACTGTAATATCATTCGGACACTTTTTAAATGTATCTCAAGGAGTTTCGAGTGGCACGCCGTAAATTCTGAAAAATGTTTATTCCTGAAGAGTAAATCGGTAATCTCCCTTAAATGAGTTCCATTCAGTTGGATTTGCGGCAACTGTAAACTATTATTTCTGTTTTTCTTTCTCTTTTCATTCATCGCAGAACGATAAAATTTGAAAACTATCCACAATGGGGTAATATTTGTATCGAAAAGTTGGCCAAAAGTAAACAATTTATTTTTGTTCAAAATGAATAATATTTCTTTTCTGTGTTTTTGAATACGTATACAAACAAACTATAACATGTTCTTCTTATTTTTCCTTTCGCAGCATTTAATAACTATGAGATTTAATAGAATTGAGATTTAAGACTCAATGATTCTTGTTCCCGAAGGAAATATCCAGAAATTTGTTATACAGGGTGTTTCAACTAAAGGAGGTCGTCTATAACATACATAACATTATACTATTATATATATAAACTATTCACAACATATCTCTTTTTAAACCATTCAAAGTACCATAAAAAACAAAGAAAATATTTAGGCAGCCTCCTTTAGCTGAAACACCCTGTATATTATAGAAGTGAGTTTTTGCAAGTATAGTGTTAAATAGGTATGATAAATACACGTGGATGCTATGGAAGAAAACATGTAGACTAATTTAAAATATAAAGTAAAAAATAAAATATGAAAAAATGCAAAAATAATGTTCTCTCTCTTTCGATGAATCTAACGTATAATATGCCAATATTTTATATTTATTTCTAATACTTTGAACCCATTTTTATATAATTATTAACAAATTGATTCTTGATACAACTGTCTAAATTACATATTTTAAAACATTTTATTTGAAATTTTATAAAATTCTTATTTAATTGAAAATTTAATGAATTTTTTTTTCTATTCAATCGTTTTAATTTAAAGGTCCATAAAATTTTCGATATGTTTCTTTGTATATCTTCGATATAATCAACAAAGTTGTCTGTGCGGTTGTGTTTGATAACGAATAATATTATCAAAAGAATCAATGTCGTCGGAACAATTGACGTCATAATAAAAATTATCAGAGATAATTAGATTTTATATTCTAATTTGTATAATAATTTTAATGGAAAAATTTTATTAACAAAAAAGTTTAAGTTAGACCGAACGATTTAAAAATATTATCGTATTAAATTATCATCGAAATATAATAAAACGTTCTAGTGGGTACTTCAAAATGTATCGATTAAATCGATTAAAATATATTTTTGGTCAGCTTTTAGATGCAAATAGATCACTACTTAGAGATCGTAGAGAACGAATTGATATCGGAAAATATATCTAGATGGATTTTCTATGAAAACGATAGATGCCGAAGTGCTCCATCGATGGCCAATTAAAATTTCCTCGTTATGTGGGATTATACTTCAACTTCATCGTCTCCGAATATGAGTGAGTATTACGATCGAAGGGAGCGTCCAAGTGTTTTTCAAATGCTTTACGCTATAATTATACGTTTAATGAGTGCTTCCACAATCTAAATCGCTTTTTTTTATTATTATTATTACTTTTTTAATTTTTACTTCTTTCTCTCGAAAAGCGACGACCTTTCAATAAATGGAATTACAATTACGTCCTGACTCCGATCTTTCTCGACGAATCGAGCTTATTAATTTTAATCATCTCATTTTTCTTTAGCTGAAAATAATTTAATAAAAGATCGATAATTCGTTTCGAAGATACACACACACAAAAAAACATATATAATATATATATATATATATATATAAAATTGTACACTTAAAAAGCATAACGATAAGAAATGTATAATCCTGAAAGAAAGAGGTTATAATTATTTCGAAATAATTGGAATTAAACGAGTTATTGTCCTCATTCGAATGAATTTCAAACGTGTTCGATAATAAATCCTAACAGCGGATATGTATAAAGTGAGCGAGGGAAGGAGGGAGAGAGGGAGGGAGAGTGGATGATGGAAGAGGTGAAATTTTGACACCTTCGATGACGTTGAGACGTAGAAAAATATTCCAATTTTCTTTTCGCCTTCTCTTCGCTCGTAGGATGTTGACTGAGTGACATTTTTCAAATTAGAATCGTATTTCCCCTTGCTGCTCTTCTTTTTTTTATTTTATTACGCCTCTCTCTCTCTCTCTCTCTCTCTCTCTCTCTCTCTCTCTCTCTCTCACTCTGTTTCACTTCCGCCATTGAAACGTCTCTATCTGTTCATTTTTCGTATTTTCGTCTAGTATAATACACGATATATACATGCATACATACATACATAAATATATATATACATACGTATATATATGCATAAATACATAGATGTATCTCTATACTCGCCACACCTCGTTCATTCTCATCCCTGTTTCTCGTTATCGATCATTGAAGCTTTGGCTGAAGTTTTTTTCACCGGCGCGTATTAATAAGCCCAATAATGCCGTTGAAGCGTCAAACGAAGAAGAAAAGGCAAAAAAAGTAAAGGGGGAAAAAAGAAAAAGATAAAGAAGAAATATGGAGAGAGGAAAAGCGTGAAAAAAGAAGTGGAAAATGACGTTAGTTGGTACCATTGAAAGTTCATTAAACCGTGCTTATTCTGAATTTATCGAATTAATTACATATTATACGTCGTATTTAATTGGCGTCAATCAACATTACACTTCTTTTTGTTTTCCCTTTATGTAACGAAAAAGAAGAAAGAAGAAATGAGATCGTCGAATTGACGTGACATGCACATATATACATATATTCATACACACACACACACACACACACACACACACACACACACACACACACAGATAGACTTTCTGTAGGTAGGTAGATATATATATATATAGACTTTTTGTAGGTACATCATCAGAGAGTTCCTTGTGCAATCACCATCGTATAAATAAGAAAATTGTAGAATAAATTCATTCGTATTTTGATATAATTATGAACGATATTATCATTAGAGAATTAAATCTAACAATGTACCTTTCCAATACATATACTTAAATTTGTCGTATCAATACAGAATTTCCTCTGTAGAAATTTGAATTGAAATTTCTCAGAAAATTCGATAATACCTGAACGAGGTCTTAATTTTTTGTCTTTTTTTTTTTTTTTAACCATGTTTTTAACGACATCGAAGCTTGCATCCAAAAGTGTGTAAAGACGGAACTCCGTTACCGGCGATTTCGTTAAAACAAAGTAAACGGTCGCGGAGCCTCATTAATTATTCATGTAATACTGGTTAAAATAACTTTACTGCGTTGATGCAGGACTTGCAAGGTTGGAAAGTAAAAGAAGGAGGTTGGCTGGGGAGGGGAAGGGGGTAGTTTTAACGTCTCCTCGTATTTATCCGTAATCCTTTGCTAACGACGTTATCAATTCTTTTTTATCCTCATTCTTCCCCCTCCTACTTTCTCTTGGAGGAAGGATTTTCCAAGAACACGATAGTCTATTACATATTTCCATTCTTTTCATTTTCTTAACTCAATGAGATAGATTTTGTTTTTCATCAGACGAGTACGATAACAAGGGTAAAGAAAAAAAAAGAAAGAAGAAAAGAAGGAAACAAATAAAATATTAAGAAATATGTATATATATATATATATATATATATATATATATATATATATATATGTATAAAATAATAATTATATATACATATAATAACTTCTTCCTTATTAATATTTCATTAATGAAGAAGAAACAATAATCAGATTTGTTTTTTGATATTTCGTTTAAACGAATTGATTTGTATGAAATAATCTTATTTCTTTATCGCGTTTATAAATACATATGCATAAAAGAATTCATATAAAACGACAGACAGTCTTATTTCTCAATAGGAATGTGCAAAACGAACGATCATACAATTTCATCGTCGATTCTATCTATAGGTATGTAGTACCTATAAAGTACAATAACGTAAACATTCGACAATTTTTTTGTTTGTAGGACATAATACGTGTATACACCTTGAATTCACCTTGTACATATATAGATTATATGTATATATATTTTTTTTTGACTTTCCTCGCTCGATTACCATTGTCGCTCAATCGTTCACGAGAGCTCTTATCCTCGTTTCGAAAATTCTCTCTCTCTCTCTCTCTCTCTCTCTCTCTCTCTCTCGTTCTCGTATTCAGACATCTTCGTATCTTGCAGTGTCGCAATTACGAGGGGAGAGACCATGTCCTGTGTTTTGGAATATGTAATAAGCAGCACGTGCGCGAAACTCCAATTATCCACTAGCCCGTGCTGCGATAACTCGTGTGTCCCTGTACTGTATGTTGCCATCCTCCCACTCCCATCTTTTTCTCGGTCATTTTCTACAGGGTCATAGGACAGCTAACACGAGTTCTCCGTCCCTCTGTTTCTCTCTCTCCCTCTCTCTCTCTCTCTCTTTCTCCATCGGAATTTATGAAATAATTGGAAAAACTCGCATAGTCCTCTCACGTTCTTTCTCGCTCCTACCCTTTCGCTAATTAGTTATCAAATTTCGAGTTTGCAAAACGGCGGAGAAACTGCCTCGAATAGTTAGAGATATTTAACGTTTAACGTGTAATGTGTAATTTAACGCGCGAACCGTGCTCGGGATAGTCGATAGGAAATTAAAACGCGTTCTCGCGGTTAATGGGAAGAATGTGGGCCATTTGGTTTGCACGTTAATTAACTGCGAAGGAATTCCAAATGTTAAATTTCAGAAAGAATTGAAAAATTTATTAGCGGGGAGACATTGGAATTGGATTCTCTCTCGTTGTTGAAACGTTTCCACTTATTAAACTTGTAAATATTGATGAGATATAAAATTTTTTTTCCATGTTATCGTCATTTTCGTCTTTAACATTTGCCTCGAACGTTACGTATATAAATGCATATATATACATTATATTATATATATATATGTGTGTGTGTGTGTGTGTGTGTGTGTGTGTGTAAATACGCGCGCGCGCATACACATATACACACCATGAATATTTTGGGTGAGAAATGAGAGGGAAAAAATTTATGGTCCTCTTTTTTTTACATTTAATTGTACGTAGGAAGCACATCGACGATAGCGAGGGTCGATCCAACGAATCGTTTTCGTTTTCATTGGCAGTCGTTTAGACATTGGGAGGCATCGCTCGTCGAGAGAAAGAGTCGGGAAATGAATGAATGGGATCAAGTGTAAAAAAAGAGAGAAGGGAAGAGAGAAGGAAAAGAGAGGAGAGAGAGAGAGAGAGAGAGAGAGAGAGGGAGAGAGAAAGGGAAAGGATAACGAAGTGTCCAGGATAGAAGAAAAATCACGAAGAAAACCAATCCACCACTGGTGGAATAGAAAGAGCACTACGTACGTAGCCAAAACATTCGTAGTAGAAGACGTTCATAATTCCGCTTCGGCGATCTTTCTTTCCTCTCACCACTTACTATCCTCACCCCCTTCTTATATTCAACCTTCGAGTTCTCGACCTTTTTTGTAACCATTTCTTTCTTCTCTTTCCATTTCCTTTTATTTCTTTTTCTTTTTTCTTCTCTCTACCCTTCCCCCTTTCTCTTTCTTCCTTTTAATTCCCTGAAAATTCGCAACGTCGATCGATTTCACTCGCAAGGTAATCGCCGAATCTAGCCACTTATTTTCCGTCCGTCACAATACGAACGTCTGTTTTGTTGCGTCGGTTACAAGTGATTTCCTTGAATAATTGAACGTCGACTCAATTCACCAATGGATTGTCTAGCGGATGAAAAAGAGAAAAAAAGAGAGATCAGAGAGAGAGAGAGAGAGAGAGAGAGAGAGAAAATCATTGCTCGTTTCTTCGAGGTATTAGTTTCCCCCCGTATTTTAGCGTTATACATTTTACTCGTATCATCATTATTTCACGTTATGTACGGTACGCACTCAAATAATTTTGCTCCTATCAAATCCATGTAAAAAGATTACGTTTATTATATCGATAATAATAATGTGAACGAAGGAAAATAAGAAAATAAAAAAGTCACAAAAAAAGAGAGAGAGAGAGAATGTGAAAAAGACCTGATTCGAATTGATAATAACTGTATCTAGGAATTCCATCGGTAATGTTTTATTCAATAACAATTATAATAACAATAATAATAATAATAATAATAATAACGACGGGAGGAGAGAAAATGTCAAGGAAATAATGATTAGCATTACTATAATTATTTTCAATCGAGAGACAGGCGTGCGTTATCTCGTCTTGTCGATCGATAAGACGCAATAAGATGAACGATAGTCGTTAATGCGAGCACCTTTATTTTAAAACTGGGTGAACCCGTTAAAGGAGGCTCGTAAAATCGATTAGATCTTCGCGTACCTTAGGATTATTTCTATCATGAACCGGTTCTCTTCAACGTCCTCCTGCAATCACGATAGTTTTCACATTTGTCGACGCGTAAGTGTATACAGTTCGAGACAAATAGCGACTTGCACGTGCGGATGAAAAACCAAAAGAGAGAGAGAGAGAGAGACCGGAGATATGAAAAGAGATTTTTTTAATTTACAATGCTCGAGAAGTCGTACATGGAAACGTGACTGGAATCGATAGTTAGTATGTATATTTCTCTGTCTGTGTGTGTATGTCTCTCTCTCTCTCTCTTTCTTGTACTTTAGTACTGTGGCAGCGTGCCAAACGACGTTATTGCAAGGCGCCTCCTAAACAGCGTTTAAGGAAACTAATAGCGACCGTGTTCGCCATCCGACGAGCCTAATCTCGTCCATGTAAAACCGTACATACGTTCGTTTATAAATAGGGATCAAGTTGATTTTAAAAATTTTTAAAATGTTAGATGTTATATATTATATCCAAAAGGAAATGATGCTATCGAAACACGTTTTGAATTTCTTTCTTTCTTTTTTCAATTATTATTTATAATCGCAGCTATTATCTTCCATAAAGTTATTGTTAATTATGATGTTACATTAACATGATGTTACATTAACGCACAAGCATTAACTCCGTCGAATCCTCCGAAGATCAAATAAATCCGTTCAAATGTAAACGTAATATCGAATAAACACGAGTATAGAATTAATTACATAGTACTTACTATTCTTTGCGTCTGGGAACTTTGATAGGTTTTACATCGTCGCGGTTTCAATGAACTCTTCCGATAATCCTCGACTCGTAACAAAGTTTTTCTTTCGCGTTTGCATAAAGCACTTTCTCTCTCTCTCTTTCTTTTAAGAACGTATAAACGAACACTACTATCTCATACAGGATATATATATATATACGAAATTTAAAAAGCGAAAAGATCGTGAGAGACTTCGGACGAGAATGAATCAGAAGTTCTCATTTTAGTTCTTCCAACTTCCCCAGGACTCTTACTTCTCCCGATAATGCTCTCCCCTTCTTTACTTCTCCCCCATTTTCTTCTTCCTTTGAATCGCCGAACTTGAAACTTATCGAATCGGTGTAATCGTGCCCGTAACGAGTGTAGACGCTCCTTCGGTGATATCGCAAGAACGTTTAAACTTTGATAGCTTGGAAATCGTAAAATAATCATTACCGGAGATCTCCGTGAGAGAATCGAAAGATAAAAGTGGAAATGAGAGAGAGAGAGATGGAAAGATGGAATATAAATACATCAAATACATATAATATACCGTGTTGTGGTAAAATAACTTTAGAAACTATTGACCGAATCTTAACCTTTCGATTGATAAGTAATTTCGATGTCAAGCTTGTCCAGGGAGGAATTCTTTTTATCCTATCAAAAACATTTTCCGTTCTTACATTCGTTTATGATAAATTTAAACGAAAGAAAAAATAATAACGTCGGAAACTCGTCCTTTTTTTTACGTTGAAATTACATCAATAGATTGGTGTTATTGTTTTATATAACACACGGTTTAAAAATTAACAGAGTATTTTATTATCAAATTTCCCTTCTTTCGCTCGTTTCTCTTTTTAATCTTTCAATTTGATAATTACGATGTCAAATGTGTCTAGAGAAAATTCCTTTTTCTTCCGATCAAAAACTTCTTCGTTCTTACATTCGTTTACGATCAATTTAAACGAAAGAATAAATAATAACTCCGTCAAAGTCGTTTTTTAAGTTGAATTTACATCAATGAATTGGTATTATTGTTTTATTTAACACACGGTTAAAGAATTAACGGGGTATTTTACTCCCTATAATTTCTCTTATTTTACTCGTTTCTCTTCATTACGTTTTATATAACAACAAGCTTTGTTCAATTATTCATTTTTGAAATGCTTTCTGTAAAGAAAAAGTGTGAGAAAGAGAGAGAGAGAGAGAGAGAGAGAGAGAGAGAGAGAGAGAGAGAGAGAGAGAGAGAGAGAGAGAGAGAGAGAGCGACAAAAGCAGAAAGAAAGAAAGAAAAAAATATAAAAATATAGAAGGAGAAGAAAGGGAGGTCGAAAGATTGCGAGAGAGAACATATAATGCTGAAACGTGCCGGCTTAATCCGTGGCAAGCTGATAAATTGCCCAAAGCAATTTCCGTTTCGCTGTGAAATTTCGCTCGTTTGACGGGACCACGGAAAGCGAAATGCTAGTATCGCGGGAATTAACTTTAAGCTCAACGCGTTTTCGATGAATCCGAGTTCCGTGCGTGTGATAGCGACGCGAGAAAGCAGATATTGTGCTCGATTGTGCGCTTGCAACGCGTCGCTTATTTTAATGTCATCGTCGTACTTTCGTTTAACGAATCGGAAGAATTAGACGGTTTTATAGCGGTTCTTTTTTTATTGTTTTTATTCATTCCTCCCTCTCTCTCTCTCTCTCCCTCTCTTTCTCTTTTTCTCTTTAAAATTGTATAAAAAGAAAGTAGCTAATTAATACGTAATTTTACGTAAATCGATAGATTCATTTTAATACATATCCTTATAGTCGATTTATGTACATAGATAGCATTAAAAAAATTGACAAATCGTACTCGTTTAAAAATATAATTTTAAATAATATTTCTTGTTAAATATTAGGGGGATGACACCGCCGTCGCGATAGCCAATTCATCGATATAAATTTGTTCTTTCGTTATAAACGAGATAATAATAATTTGATCTGTTAATTTAAACGAGATCGAGAGAAGTTCGATTACATTGGTTATCGACGCGTTCCCTTTCGTCAAATATTCAAATCCGGTAATTAACGAACGAGTAAGAGATGTGATAATACCTGTGGATCGTTCGTTTAACGGTCGCATTCTTTCCATTACCCTCCCTTTTACCATTCCCCTTTTCCGAGCAAATTTACCGGTAACAGAAGAGAAAATGCGAGAAATCCTTTTATTCCTACGAATAATATACGCGTGAACGAGAGTAAAATAGGATCATACACGCGGCTATCATCGCGACGTCGGTTAATAATAAATAACATCCTGACCTCCTTTAGGGTTTTCCCTAAAAGTAATGATATATCGTACCTTCCCAAATCGTACGTGGCGTTTGTAGTAAAAAAAAAACGGGTATGGGACTTCCTCTTGAAAACTCACTTTCAAGGAGAATACAAACGAGAGATGGTAAATCAGAAATGACTCTCAAGACGTCAAGTGGAAGAACAAACGTAAGAGCATAAGCTTTGAACTTTTATAAACTGTGTATCACGAAACTGCGGTTTCAAAAGAGTATAACCACAGTGTCGAGGAGGAGAAAAAGAGAAAGAGGACAAATAAGAAGTAATAGAAGAAGAAGAAGTAGAAGAATAAGAAGGAGTAGTAGTAGTAACAGTAATAACAACAAAGCAAAATTGTATTCGAAGAAAAGGACTGGAGTTTAATGGTGCAGTCGCAACAAATATTCTGATATTGGTTAGAGAAGGGAATAGTATTGAGATAAGAAGTGAGAGAGAGGAGAGAGAGAGAGAGAGATATGAATGGTTCTCGATGAATGATATGCTAGAAATATTTATTGGAGAAAAAAACGTTTGGAGAAAGAGAACAAAGTTGACAAAAATCGATATTTTCGTAGAGATTTCTACGAAGACAAAGACGGATGTTAAAAGGACAGAGATAATAGAAATAGAAGTTCTAAATTGCCCATCGAGTGGAAGTTGCATTAACCGGCTCGCTAAGTTTATATCTTATTGGGTATTGTTCGGCAAACCAGAGTACTCATCCTCAACTAACTCGAACTCACCTAAATGATCGCCTCTGTTTGCACTTCGTGAGCATTGTTCCCTGGGTCTCGTATGTTACCGACGGATCATTAAATACGAGAAGGCGTATGATAGGTATCTATACATACGTTGTATATCAGAGAGAGAGAGAGAGAGAAAGAGAGAGAGACCGAAAGAAGAAGATAAAAGAGGTTAAAAGTGAGAGGGAATGGAAACATGTCGTGAGTTCACTTAATTCGGGATAAGACAGATAATTTCTGACGTCGTTTCCTCGACGTGTAGGTGTCGAGAGGCCCGTTACGTTTGTATTTGAGCCGGATGCAGAACAGCGATGCGGCCATTGTAAGAGACTCCCCTTTTGTATAAATTTCAACCTACTCTTCTTTTTCTACGTCTTATCTCCCCCACCCCCCCTCTTTCTCTCTCTGTCTCTCTTGAACGGAAATATATAATATACGTGTTAATTGGTGAGACTTATCTTGGCCGATTAAACGATGGACGGTAGATACCTCTTATTTCTTATCGTTCTTTTTTTCCGTTTATTTTTGTCGTATTTTTTATTTATATTTTTATACAGCGTATAACAGCGAGAGAAAGAAAGAGAGAAAATTAATCGACTATTTTATCTCAGGGCTCTCTCTTGCACACCCAATCATTTATCCACGAGGTTATCTCCTTCTTTTTCTATCTTAAGATTACGTATTGTATCTTCAATAGTCTCGTTTAGAGAATGACCGGTTTCTAAGATGATAATAAATGAATTTATTATAAAACGATAATTTGCATGAGTATTCGATGAAATGTTCCCTCGAGTTTGTGTCTACTCGAGGTAACTTTAATGGGTCAAGTGACTTTGCTCTTCTCTCTCTCTCTCTCTCTCTCTCTCTCTCTCTCTCTCTCTCTCTCTCTCTCTCTCTCTCTCTCTCAATTACCGAGGAATCCTCGAGCGTTTCATGATTTTACTGGTCCTCCTCGAACCGTCCGGCTCGACAAAGGACAACAAGCTTTACAAGAGAGAAGAGAGAAGAGAGAAGAGAGAAGAGAGAAGAGATATAGAGAGATGAAAGGAGATGGAGAGATTGGTTGGGTCGACTCTGCTCGATGAACACTAAACTTCTCTTTCTTTTTCTCTCTTTCTCTCTCTCTCTCTCTCTCTCTCTCTCTCTCTTTCTCTTGCTTACTCTCATGCTTTCTCTCTGTATCCGTATCTGTCTCTATCTCTCTTTCGTTCATACATTCTCCGTGCGTGAATGAGCAAAGAATCGGCGAGCAAGCGCTTCGTTGCTTCTCTTCCCGTCGTTCCACGCTGGATTTGGTTCGTTCCACGCGGGAGCTCGAAACAGAAACGTTCTATGAAGCGTGCCCAAGTCCGCGCTTAATTTCCTTCCATTATCCGTTCCTTTCGAACGATCCTAAATGCGCTTCTCTCTCTCTCTCTCTCTCTCTCTCTCTCTCTCTCTCTCTCTCTCTCTCGTTCTCTTATTTTTCTTGTTCTTTTTTTACGCACAACCGTTGGACGACGAAACGGCGATGGTGACGTCACCGGCGCTCATTAAACTCGGACCAATACGCGAACTGGACCGAAAAACATGTTTATTCGAGTATTACTTATAAATGTTAATTGTCCTTATCGAATAGACGATGAACAAGTAGAAAGAGAAAAAGAGTGAGAGAGGTATATATAGTACAGTATGTATGTATTTATCTGAACGTTCATTTGTTTCACTTATGTTTTCAAGTTTTAATAACAAGTAATGATATATCGTTTGCAAATTAATAACGACGCAATTTTATCTGAGATTTTTTATCTCAGTATTGAATAAGATACTAGTGTAATTAAATATAAAAGATATCAATTTGAACGTTAAAAGTAGTAATAATACTATCGTTGGTATCACGTTGATACCATAAACGAACTGATTCTATTTAAATGTAAAGCAATAATCTTTTCTCGTACGGTATCATCGACGAGATGATTGTACCGATCGAGGGAAAGAAAAGGTCGATTCGATCGGTTTAATAAGAGGAACAATTCGTAAGAATTCGTAGATCGTAAACTATATTTGCGAGTGAGAATGGTAATCGATCGATATCTTTCGTTTTGGATAAACAAATCTCGTTGCTCGCAATTCCTTTAACTTTTGTCGAATCTATCTACAAGGAGGATACCTCTTTGGCCCTAACTTCTTATCTTCTCAAGGATAAATTTTCGGGATGAAGAATAGTAAGGAACACATGGAGACGTTAAAAGTACGAAGCAGTAATATAACTGGAGACCCGCCAACCTGGTTTTCGATTAATTTATTCCGTCTAGAACGTTCTGTATCCGTGCTCTTGCCCTCTCTCTTTTTCTATCTCTCCTTCTTCCTCCTCCTCCTTCTCCTCTCCCCCCGCTCTTTCTTGGTGAATCCTAAGCCACGAAAGCAACTCGTAGAGACAGAGAAAGAGGGAGAGAGAGAGTGTTCAGAGACCGTAACGAGAGGAAGGAACGCAGGAAAGCGAGGGTACCTCGACGACGACGTCGACGACGACAACGAGGACGATGAGGACGATGAGAACGATGAGGAGGACGAGGACGACGAGGACGACGAGGACGAAGAGGACGACATAGCCAACGTCGGATTCTAGTCGTACCGAGACGTCGCTTCCATAAAATACGCTTCTTTTGTCTCGCCAACTATTGTATTTATTCCTTGCGGTTTTCCACCCCTCTCTCATTCTTTTACTCTGTCTTTTTCTATATCCATCTCTTCTCTGTTTCGCTCTTCACGATTTGGTCCCAAGGATGCTCCTTGACATTATCCACCAAAAGATACATTTCTTCCTATGTCTCGAGCAGATAGCGTGTGTGTGTATATATATATATATATATATATGTATATATATATATATATATATATATATATATATTTGTTTTTCTTTTTTATGTTTAGTTTTTGTTCGTTTGTTTGTTTGATCCAATTTTTATTTGACTTCTTTCTTTCCTGGTAACTCGTGACACATGTTCAATAAGTCGAATACAATTCGTTAATAATCGAGACTTATTTTGTAATAATACTGTACGATATCGAGTATTTTTATTTTTTGAAATGATGCTCTCAGATACGAGTAGAGATATGTAAAGTGCTCTTTCTCTCTCTTTCTCTACGTTGTTACAATTACTGGAGAATTAAAAGGTTAAAGGCTTGTTTGCCATTTGGACCATTGAAACTTGTAGCTTCACCAGACGACTTTCTCGAGTGGTTACTGTATCATACGTATGTATGCACACGTATGTATGTACACGTATGTATTTACATCTCTATGTATACGTACTAAATATACGTGTACATGTAGTGTACATTTATGTACCGTAAGAGCTCGAAAGTTTTCGACCATGTTGAACACACTAATATAAAATATTCAAATTTAGTCTATTTATAAAAAAGAAAAAAAAACGAAAGATCCATCGATTTGCGTTCTCCGACTAAACTAGATCGTTCGTATGAATATATAAAAGCGATTTGTTAAAACCTGATAATCAAAACGGTATTCAAAAATTCTATGAGTTTCGCCGCGAGGAAATTTCATATCTCTCGGCGATAGCTGTCGATCTTCGATATCGCGTTTCTCGACATAGACGCCAAGTTCCGCGACGGCTACGATAATTTCATCCGCGAAATGAAATGTGATTAGACTGCCCATTACGGTCCATTAGGGTATGGTCGCCGGCTCGGACAGAACCTTCGCGCGTCAATGCGCTCTAACGGGAACTCGCTTTGTCCGTCTGTCGATAATCGATAAGCGATACCGCTTCGTTCGCTCGCTATATTACATTCCACGATGTGAGAAATGTCGTTAAAAAGAAAAAGAAAAAAAGAAAAAAGGAAAAGAAAAAACGGGAGCAAAAAAAGACAAAAGGAGGAACAAAGAGATAGATAGATAGATAGAGGGATAGGTAGATAGATAGATAGATAGAGAGAGAGAGAGAGAGAGAGAGAGAGAGAGAGAGAGAGAGAGAGAGAGAGAGAGAGAGAGAGAGAGAGAGAGAGAGAAGAAAAAATTACAAAAGAAAGAAAAAAAATCATTACTCGAACGAGTAAGTAGATATCGATCCTTTTTGAAAGGATAAGCTATTCCCGCTTATAAATCAAAGTTCCTCATTTCGAATATAATAATGTGGTAAATCATTAAAATCGTAATTACTATCGATCCTCACGAGAAAGAAAAGTTTTTAAGAGGATAACCGATCAAAGTTTCTCTCATTCTCCAAAAGGTGGAGTCATTAAAGGTAGACGGAATAATTCGTCGTCTACTCTACGGTTTCTTCGCGAATAAAAAAAAAAAAAAAAAAAGAGAAAAGCAAGAGAAAAAGAAAGAAGTTGGCGATTAGAGGAGGAATCAATCGTTCATTCGTTCGTTTTGAAATCCTCGATAACGTGTGTGTGGCCCGACGTATGGAGGATGAAGAGGAGGAGGAGGAGGAGGAGGAGGAGGAGGAGGAGTGTGAAACGCGAAAGGTGCAGACGGGGAAGGGCGAGTAAAAAGAAAAAGAGAGAGAGAGAGGGGGGAGGAAGAGAGAGAGAGAAATATCAGGGGAACGTTGGTAGCGCAGTGTTGGGTGGGAAACGAGAACAAAGAAAGCAGTACGGTATTAATAGCGAGCTCAACGAGTCAAGTAGAAGTGAATCGAGTCGAGTCGAGTTGAGTCGAGTTGAGTCGGGTCGGGTCTCGATTTGAGTCGACTCAACTCGCGCGCTTAGCCGAGGTTGATTCACCAACGAGGTAGTGTTACGACTGGTAACGAGAGACCCGTTGGTGATACTAAATAATACCAATGTTATTGAATGCCTTTAAATCAGCCTCAAAATCCACGACTGGAACCAAAAACTCGAATCGACCACGTCCGCCCTAACAATGTTACCTTCTATACCAGTTCATTGTTCTACAAGTACATTATTACTGGTATCGATTGCAAACATTTTGAACAGACGTTGTGATTGATTATTGCACAGTGATCAAATATGAAAAATGTAATAATAATATTTTTATCATTTGTGTGTGTGTGTAAATTTTGTATAAAAATTAAATAAACTTACATTTTATCGTCTTTCTCAATGATAAGTACTAATAGTACCCCTCGGCCACATTAACTAACTTTCTAAAACTCAAATTTTCCTCGGAACTCCCCGCTCGCGAACACACATCCAAACTTTTACGACTCATTAAGCAATGTAGATATGTTGCACACGCCCTTCGTTAACTCTTAGCCAACCGTTTAACGGTCTAAATGAAACGTAATCGCCCTTTTGCGTATTTCTTTATACTCGGTAATATATTTCCCATTCGTGGAAACGAATACGTAATATCGTCATTACGTTTTGATGAGTTACTGTAATCGTAATAAACGAATCGTACGATTTAATAACGCACTTCAATTCGAGAATGTTTACAAATGAAGTTCTTAATCGTGATCATATCAATTAATTAAAGGTAACGTGTTTAGACAAAAAAAAAACTAAAAAAATTAAGAACAGTAAAGTAAGGAGAGAAATAAAATTAATTAATGGTAAATAAATTTTTTAAGTAAATTCCACGTTAATTTTTCGAGCCACGTCATCGTCCTATCAATCGTTTAATATAACGATTCGCTAAAAAAAAAAAAAAAAAAAAAAAACTAAGAAGAAGACCTTTCGATGGAATTCTCAAGAACTTTATTACCGTGCTGATCGCGTTAGACTTCCGAGAGAGAAAGAGTGAGAGAGAGAGATAGATAGATAGATAGAGAGAGAGAGAGAGAGAGAGAAAGTGAAAACATTTCCCGGTTGACTTCGACCTTAATTTCCGGTACTTCGCCTTCGTTTTCCGGAATGACTGGCGGCAAACGTTTTTCACCTTTCATTCGATTGAACTAAAGTGCTCGAAGGGATGCATTGAGTGCATGCATCGCTATAGAACAAGTCAGACGTATTTAAACTCATCTTCGACCTTGTCTCGACCACGATCGTCGAGTGCTTTAAGAATTCATATAACGTTTAATTAAACGGGAAAGATAGAAAAGGAACGAAAAAACACAAAAAAGAGAGAGAGAGAGAGAGAGAGAAAGAGAGGATAAAATAAGAACAAAAGTAAGCGTCTTTGGCGGCACAAAAAGAAAGAAGAAAGAAAAAAAAATTAAGAAAGAAAAATGAAGGACGAAGGATATTATTTAAATTTTGAGCGACGTTCCGTATAGCAGCATACAAAGCGAAAATTTATAAGCCAATATTACTTTTTTCTTTTTTTTTCCTCTTCTATTTTCGTTGTTCCTCTTACAAACCTTCCTACCGTCGATGTAAAATTGCTATTCGAGCGCTACTGTATCCTCTTAAGAAATATTTGTAAGACGAACACGTTTCGTCCGAACAAAGTGGAGAGCAGGTTGAGTAGAGTGGACGTGGCTGTTCGCGATGGTTTCGTCCGCTGGCACGCGAAATCGAAACATCGAATCACCCTTTTTCCTGTCGTGGCAGGCAGGCAAGCAGGAAGGAAGGAAGGAAGGAAGGAAGGAAGGAAGGAAGGAAGGAAAGAAGGATTTTTAGGGACTCTTCCCAACCCTAAATTCTCATTCGTAGCTCGTGCCAAGACGGCAACCCAGACATCATTTTTTTTACTGTCGAAAGAATCGAGACCCCTTTAGAACTTCTTCCGAAAGAGAACGTGCGAGACAAAGATGTATAGAGAGAAAGAGAGAGAAAGAGAGAGAGAGAGAGAGAGAGAGAGAAAAAAGAAATCGAAGGTATTCTCTAGAAAGAAAGGTTTATAACGGGTGTACGGGGTCGATGTGGTTGGTGGCGTGTGCCACCCCCATGAAAGAACGGACGAACGAAACGTCCGAATTCAAACCCTTACCCCTTAACCTTATCCTCTTCTTTTTTTCTCTCTCTCTCTCTCTCTCATTCTCTCTCTCTCTCTCTCTCTCTCTCTCTCTCTCTCTCTCTCTCTCTCTCCCACTCAACCCCATCATCTCTGGCTACGTCGCGAGGCATTTCATCGCGCTTCGTTGGAAGAATGCGAATAAAAGCGGTTACGTGGCTCGACGATAAAACGATGTCTTACCAACTACGGACGACGGGAATGAGGAAGAAATATAAAGACGGAAAGAGAGACAAACAGAGAGTGAGAGAGAGAGAGAGAGAGAGAGAGAGAGAGAGAGAGAAAGAAGAAAAAAGATGGGAGAAGAGAACGATGGCGCATTAAATTCGCATTAACGTGAAAAGGGCTCCAGGAACTCGAGCCAATGCAAGCATCTCTCTCTCTCTCTCTCTCTCTCTCTCTCTCTCTTCTCACGAAAATCTTCGTGATTCTTTATTTCTCTCGAATGCGTCTCATCTTCATCGTTCTTTTTTATCCATCAGCTTTCTCTCTTCGTTCTCTTCTCTTTCGATCTTTTTTTCTTTTCTTTTTCATTTGAACCGCAAAGCAAGAAGGAGAGAGAAGTGAAGGGAAGGGCCAGGCCCAACACCACCACCACAACCACCACCATCACCACCACCACCACCACCACCATCACCATCACCACCACCACCACTATCACCACCATTACCACCACCACAAAGACTCCCCTCGATATTTTCTCTTCCCTCGGCATTTCCTCCTCTTCGACGTTTCCTTCGAAGCTTTCCCAGAAACGAACGTGGTACATCACAACGATCGGCTCAACATTGACACCCTTGGACCGCAGGGAAAAGATTCTTTTCTTTTTTCCTCTTTTTAGTTTCCTTTTTTCTTCCCCTTTTTTTTTTTTTTCTTTTCTATTCTTTCATTTCCTATCCTTTTTCGAGAGGCACGCGCTAGCCGTTCCCTACGCGGACCTTTGTACTCTATCCTGCTCTTCTTCATCAAGATATCGACCTTGAAAGGAAATGGCACTGTGATCCGCGAGCTCCTCTCACCGATTTCCGCTTTTCTTTTCTTCTTCCTTTTCTCATTTTTATTCTCTTCCTCTTCCACCCTTCTCTCTCTCTCTCTCTCTTTCTCTCTCTTTCTCTCTATCTATCTATCTATCTTCATCCACCTTCTTTTCCTTATTCTTCACCTCCTCGATTCGGCGGACGTGTCTCGGCTGCCAAACGCAGTGAGATTTGGCCGTCTAGCAATGCAATGCCTTGGAAATAATACGAAAAGACGGTTCTTGACGTTCGAAATCGAGAGAGAGAGAGAGAGAGAGAGAGAGAGAGAGAGAGAGAGAGAGAGAAGGAGGGAGAGAGAACGTGGGAAGAGAGACAGAGAGAGAGAGATAGATAGATAGATAGATAGAGAGAGAGAGAGAGAGAGAGAGAGAGAGAGACACTCTTAATGTCAGAAACTCGATGAAACTTTCTACTTGCGATACTCCGATACGAAAAAGGTTGATCTTTTCTGTTTTCTTTTCTTTTTCAAGAAAAGAAAAGAAAAGAAGCAAAAGGACTTTTCTCAACAAGTACGGTAAGATTTTCCAGATGCAAAAAAAAAATAAGGATATAACTTTATATAAAATAAACTCTGATATTGTCCTTCTTGCTCGATCTTTTGAATCGGAATAGATCTAAGGAAAAAAGTTCGTGAAACTTTTGATGTGATATTATGATAAGGAGTAAAGTGAAGCAAAAAAAAGAAAGAGACAGACAGACAGACAGACAGACAGATGGAGAAAGCTGGAGAGAAAGAGAAAGAGAGAGACGGAGAAGAAACGAGTATTTCTTCGGAGCAAAGTTGGAGCTCGAAAACGCGTGAGTTTTCTCATTAACGGAAAATAAAATGATGGGAAAGTTATTTGAGACTCGTTTATAATGTTCGACAGGTGGAAGTTGGGAAGAGTGGGTGTGGTAAGGAACATCGAATGATATAGGAAAGTCAATTAACGAAGGAATGCTCTTTTTGTCGGGTAAAAAAGTTTCATTCAAATTCGTCAAAGATTTCGTTATAGAATAACATCGAAACGTCATGTGTTATTACGTTGAGCGAAAATGGAAATGAAAAAAAAAAAAAAAAGAAAAGAAATGAAAAAACGAAAACAAGCAAAAAGAGGCAAAAATGAGAAAAAGAAAAAGAAAAATTGTCGAGAAAATTCCACGATACGTGAATTTCCGCGAGGTGTTCGTCGCTAACCGCGACGATATTTTTTTCTTTCTTTCTTTCTCTCTTCTTTCTCTTTCTCTCTCTCTCTCTCTCTTTCTTTTCTCGACTGCTCTTTCCTTTAGCGATCGTCGCGAAAGACGGTCGTTTCGATAATTATTTCGCCATCTCCGTTCCGTCGCAGCCTTTTATATACCACGGTTTCGTTCCTCGGTTTGAAGCTTTCAAAAGACTCGGTCCGGGAAACTCGACGTCGGGTTACCGATTAAGAACGTCAAACGTAGCGGAGAAGAGAAGAGAAGAGAAGAGATGAAAATAGAAGAGAAGAGCAGAGAAGAAAAGAAAAGGAAAGAGAAGAGAAGAGATGAGAACGAATCAAGTCGGAGAAAGACAAATGAAAATAAAGAGAGAAAGAAAGAAAGAAAGAAAGGAAGGAAGGAAGGAAGAAAGAAAGAAAGAAAGAAAGAAAGAAGGAAAGAAGAAAGTACGGTATGGAGGTTCTGGGATAAGGGATGAAGGAAGATCGTTTCCATTGTAGTCTAAAACTATGACTTCCCAGACCTAGAACATTGAAAGAGATGCTGGTTATTGAAATGCTTTCAGGTGGATAATATTTCTATTTTATATAATTATCAAACGAATATATTCATATCAAATTGTAGAAGCATTTAATTTTGATTGACAAAAAGATCCACATTCCGGGACGATATGACGTTTATATATCAAATAGATTCTGTCTTAATTTTTCTTTTCTTTTTCTTCTTTTTTTTTTTACAATCGTTTTAAAGACGATACTTTGTATTATTTCGATTGGTTCGAATTTGTTTGGTTATATAAAATGATCAGAAGACACGTAGAGAAGAGCGTAGTGTACGTACGAGAAAGAGAGAGAGAGATAGAGATAGAGAGAGAGAGAGAGAGAGAGAGAAAGCGCTATTATATTGTCTGTAGCGACGGGTGCGGCTCGTTCGCTTATTAAATGAGAATATTTATGCGAAGTGGCGTTAACAACCCTATTAGTAAGAAACTCACCGCTTCCTTCTCTGTCCAGCACACCCTTCTTGCTATACATGCTCAGCTGCTTCCTCCTACGTGCAGCTGCCGACAGCAATGTCGTCATCTCTCTCTCTCTCTCTCTCTCTCTCTCTTTGACGACAGCAATGTAGAGCCCTAGCAACGTTCTCGCAACAGCCTAGCTACCTTTTGCGAGACGACATCTTATGGAAACGTCGAGATTCGACACTCTTGTAAATATCGAACGAAAAGAAAAAGTAAATGTGTGTATGCGTTTGTGCGTATGTATGTGTGTGTGGGAGAGAGAGAGAGAGGGCGGGAGAGAGAGAGAGAGAGAGAGAGAGAGACTTTCCGTTCGTAACATATGTAACAGGAGCATCAATTTCCTTTCGTCGTTCGAACGGATTGCCAGTCTTTCATTATTTTCTACAAAGACAATA
>OU426999.1:6941686-6958989 GCA_911387935.1 Dolichovespula saxonica
TCATATATCGAACACATTGTTAATTAACTTTTGTATAATACTTTAGAGGATTACGATCGTGATGAAACGAAAAAAAAAAAAATTAAAGAAAATAAATAAATAAATAAATAGAAAAGATCGATCAAAAAGATTGTCGAGCTTAACGAGGATTCCCTACTCGTTTCCTGTTCGTGCCAGCGAAGGGTAGAATCGTTTTCACGCTGATCATCACCATTCCTATGATCTACGACGTAGGTGGGATCACGTGTTTTCTTTTGTGATTTATCTCCGTGCTTTCCACGGGATAGCAAAGAGAAAGAGAGAGTTTCATAGAGAGAGAGAAACAAAGACAGAGAAAGACAGAGAGAGAGAGAGAGAGAGAGAGAGAGAGAGAGAGAGAGATAGATAGAAAACGCAGTGGTAAACACGAGAATTCTCGCGGAAACCCGACGGATTTATTGTTATTTTTCGGTTGGCACGTTTCCTACCAAGTGCTATTGTTCCCTGTGATTCCGAATCGGGAAAGTAAAGAAAAGAGAAAGAGAGAAAAATAAAACGGGAAGTATTCCTAAGTTCGAGAACATTTTTGAAAAGTACGAGAGACCATTCGAGTGGAAAGAAACGAGGCACAAACTTTGTCGACCATTCGGAATGAGAAACATCGACCGCTCTCGAACGATGGAAAGTCGTCGGTTATTAAAAAATAATATAATGAAGTATTATAGAAGTTTCGTTAAAAAAAAAAAAAGTTCTACGGTATTACGGATAATAGAATAATTCGTTGTTACTCCGTTATTATTTTAATGAAAATGAGGGAGAAAAAAAGAAAGAAGAAAGAAAGAAAGAAAGAAAGAAAGAAAGAAAGAAAGAAAGAAAAGAAACGAAAAGATACAGAGATATGAGAATATTTTACAACAAAGTTTATAAAATCTATGTCCTTTATAAAATATTACTTTAAACGTTGCCGCACTTTATTTATCGCGATTAGAATAGATTTTAATTGAAACGAAAAAATAAAGATGATGATGATGATGATACATTCGCAAAGATTTTATCGTAATTTTCTCACTCGAAAAAATATTTTAAGTATCGTGGCTAATTAAGAGGGAATCTAACGACGATGCGCTTGCAACGACGACGAAACAAAAGAGGCGGAAAAGGGGTTATTAGAGAAAAAATTATTACTTTTCCACGGCTCTTAATTCACCATTGTGACGCGAATACGATAAAGCGTTTAGAGTAGGGAGGAAGCAAGCTTCAACTTTAAAATCCAAGGTTAAGTTCGTGACAAAAATGACGTGGCGGGTTCGGAGCGAGGCCAACAATAAACGAAAAGACGAACTTAAAGGTCGAAGTTCAATGATGAAAATAAGAAGAAGGAAAATATATCTTTTCGTTACGTTCTCGTAATCGTCGTCGAACATAACGAATGTAGTCGTTGGAAGAAAAAAGGAAAAGGGAGAAAATAATAATAATAATAATAATAATAATAATAATAATAATAATAATAATAATAATAAAAGAAAAAAAATAAACAATACTAAATTTAGGCGTGGGAAGATCATTTTTACGAAGCCGATCGTTCATTCCACTAATGGAGAGGAGAGAAAAGCATAACCCTCGGAATATACTTTGATTTATATCGAATACGGCCAACTCGCGGTGAAATAGGCCTCGTTTCGAGAGTTCTCTCTCTCTCTCTCTTTCTCTCTGTCCATTTTCGACTACCCTTCTTCTACTCTTCTTCCTTCGTGCCTTTAAATTACGATCCGAAAAAAATATCGCGCTGGAACACCTGCACCGACGTTCTCGCGTAATTGCTAACATTTATCTCAATAAAACCGGTACTTCGTTTTCCTAAGACGACGTAAAACCATACGAACGTGTTCGTATTTTTCATATATTTTCGATCGTTATTAAAATTCCACTCATACTATCTACAATTTCATCAGCAAAGGAAATCAATTAACTAGTAATTCTATGATGTACATGTATATGTTTATATATAAATATATATAGTATATGTATTAAAGCTTCAGATATTATGAAAAATTCATGAAATTTCGATATTATGATTAATTATTTTTACGGCAACGTACAAAGATCAAATAAAAAAAAAGATACAAAAACGATCGAGATATTGAGAAAAATAACACGTCGACTGTTGAAGCGGTTTGGTATAGATCGACGTATTCATTTTTGAAAATTTCATTTTATAGCATTTTGTATGTTAACTCGTTTTTTTATTTTTTTTTTTTTTTTTTTAATAAAATAAACGATACAGGAAAAATACATTGTCACATTTTTTATATTATATTTTGTTCTTTGAAGAATCTTTGAAACATAGACAAACGTGTTCGGCATGTTAAAAATGTTAAAGGAGCCAATGATATGCGTAAGAAAATAGTTTTTCGACTATAGGAACAAGAGTCGGTGACAACTAGCTACTTAAAATTCGTCGCTGGGCGTCGAATGTAATTAACATTAGTCACCGATTTTTTCTTTTCCTCATTCGCGAAATTCGCAAACGAAGACAAAGAGAAAAGGGAAAATAGAAAGGAAAAGAGAAGGAAAAGAAAAAGAGAAAGAGCGAAAGGAATAGGGATAGAGGATAGGGAAAGTAGGAGTGAGAGGGAGAGGAAGACTAAGCGGTCGCCAAAATGGAAATGGGGCAATTAACGAAGCGCAATGGATCCCTAATTTCGCAGTCGGGAAGAACATTGCCCGACCTAACCTACATTAAGGTCCCACCGGAAGTGGCACTAACCTTCCAACATTCATAGAAACGAACACTCCTTTGTTGACTTGCAAACATCGATTGTAACTCGAAGGAGACAGAGAGTTAATTGGCAACATTGGCGAGTAAGATATAACGATTTTCTCCTTGAGAGATAAGTCGGATCCGAGAAAGAGTGAGAGAGAGAGAGAGAGAGAGAAAGAGGGTGGATCAGTGACGTCGTCAAAGCCGACACCGACAACGACCACAAACGAGATTGTGCATCAAGGTGCATCGAATATTCCGATAGCTATTCAAATCCGTTTACCTTTAATCGATTTCTCTCTCTCTCTCTCTCTCTCTCTCTCTCTCTCTCTCTCTCTCTCGTTCTCTCTTTCTCTCTGTCTTTCTCTCTGTATTGCGATAATTGCATTCAAATAGACAAGTTGCCTTTAATTTTAAACCACGATGAGTCGAAATTGAATCAACCAGACGAATTCCTATACCGCATTTAATCACTAATAAACGTTGTTCTAATTAATTTCATTAAATTTATTGCCAATCAAATGACTCTTCTTATATCCGATTTTCTTTCTTCCCTCGAGCCACCAGAACACGAGGTAATACACACACACACACACACACACACACACACACACACACACACACACACACACACACACACACACACACACACACACACACACACACACACACACACACACACAAATTAAATTAAATTAAATTAACGAAATAAAAAAAGAAACAATTTAGAATTGTGCATCGCGATACGGGGAGCGGCAAAGCGCGGAGAAAAACGTATCAGGCCGAAACGTAACGCCTCGAAGAGAGTGGAGAAGAAATTTTACAAGAGAATACTTAATGAGACTGCCCCCCGCCCCCTCTGTGTTTTACGATTTAAAAGGCTATACAAGAGTTACGAGTAGGTTCGTTTTAGCAACGCTTTAAGAGAAAATTCAATTAAATCGCAGCGAGTCTGACGGAGTGAGCTTCTGTATGAGTGCTTTAATGTGTGTGTGTCGTGTTAAACCTTTGGGGGAGGGAATGGGAGAAAGAGAGGGGAGACAAGTATACCTACTACTTGCAACATAAGGAAAAGGTCAGTTTGAAAGAAAGATAAGTTATATTGTACGTTAGTCTACGTAGGTAGTTATGGAATAAAGCGTGAGCTTCGCAAAATCTCGGAAATTAATTGCACCAACGAACGTTAAAACGAAGTTTCTCTCTTTCTCGATCTCTCTCTCTCTCTCTCTTTTATACTGAGAGAAAACGCGAACGGTCGTCTATCTCGTTAAAAAACAAACGCTCGAAATCAGTCCTGAATTTGCTTATCTTTCCTTTTCGAACGTATTCGACCTTGAAAAACGTTCCTCTCTCTTTCCCGGTCCTAATCGACTTATCCTCTCGGCGGACACGTTTCCGGACGTGAAACTTGCGAGACATCGAGAATGCAAACACCATGGGTAGCCATCCCTATATCTCTTTCTCTCTCCCTTTCTCTCTCTCTCTATTTCTCCATTTGCTGGGACAGGATCTCTCGAAATAGCGACTCCGGTTAACATCGAGACCCATCTCATCCTACGGACCGACTAAAAAAGAACTAGATGAAGCAGAAAGAGAGAGAGAAAGAGAGAGAGAGAGAGAGAGAGAGAGAGAGAGAGAAAGAGGCAGCTCGACGACGACTTTTCAGAGGGAAAGTATTTCGGAACGAGCGGAGCGTGCACGACGATTAGAACGATGCTACGCTTGGAATTTGCTCCCGGGAATTCCTTTCTCTCATTCGGGAAGGATCCTTCGATTTTTCTTACCCTTCGTTGAAACGACCGACTCGACTTGACGCGATAATTAACGCGAGACGTACATACATACGTATCCATGCCGTTTGTTTCCTCCCTTCTAATCTTTCCTTCCTGTTTCCTTTTTTCTTTCTCCTTCTCCTTCTCTTTCTCTTTCTTTTTCGCTCTTTCTTTCTCTCTCTCTCTCTCTCTCTCTCTCTCTCTCTCTCTCTCTCTCTCTCTCTCTCTCTCTCTCTCTTTTCTGACATTCAATCATACATAGTATATACCATTTAAGTATATACCTTTTCTTTTGCAGTCAATAAATCCAATGTCCAATCATCAAAAGAGATTAATTTCTGTAGAAACTTCGTATAAATCTACTAGCGTTAGATAGAAACTTTCAATGGGCGAAAAGGAGATGCAATCCTTTCGGCAATTAATACTCAAAGCCGCAAACTCTTGAGAAAAGTTTTCGTATACGATGACGAGAGAAAGAGAGTAAAAGGGAGGAAGAGAAAGCGAGAAAGAGAGATAGAGAGATCGATAGATAGAGAGAGAAAGAGAGATAGTGAGAGAGAAAGTTTAACTTTATCGCAAATTTTCGACTACTGATAGAGCGAGGGAGAGAAAGAGAGAGGGAAAAAGAAAGAGAGAGAGAGAGAGAGAGAGAGAGAGAGAGGAAAGTACAACTTTCTAATAACTCGACTCCTAAGAGAGAAAACTTTTCTAAAGAAACAACTGTGGAAAGATATAAATAGAGAGAGAGAGAGAGAGAGAGAGAGAGAGAGAGAGAGAGAGAGAGAGAGAAAGAGAGATAGAAAGAGAGAGGAAACTAGAAGAGGAAGAAGCAAATCGAGTTCGGTCTTGGGTTAATGTCAAGAGTTCGAACGTGGATGAGAAGAGGAAGGAGGAAGAGGTCTTACCCCTTTCTCCTCTCGTGCTCGCGAATTAGCTCGGGAAGAAGAAACTCTCGTCCTTAGAAACGAAGAAATCCGAGGAGTTCGAATATGGGGGAGTAGGAAAATCTCTTGGGGGTGCGTCGTTCGGGACAACTTTTCCCTATTCGGCTTCTCGAATCGCTTTTCGGCTTTCGTTTCTCAGATCGTTCCCCTTATCATTGCTAGTCGCGAGTTAGCAATGCTGACTTTTCTACTAACAGAACGAAGAGAAACGTAAAGGAGAACTTTGTCCTACGTACGTGTGTCCTCTTCTTCCTCCCCCTCCTCCTCCTCCTCCTTCTCTCTCTCTCTCTCTCTCTCTCTCTCTCTCTCTCTCTCTCTCTCTCTCTCTCTCTTTCTCATCTGTTCAACTTTTCAACTTTCAACGAATCCTCGTAAAATCTAGCCCGTGAAACTAGATTATTCGATCCTCTTCCGAAAAAGAAAAACAGAAAAAAGTCTTTTTCATTAAGAAAGTACTTATATATATATTCGATTCTTTCAAACTCGATTTTAGAATTCGATTAGTCAGAATTAGCTGTATTTTTTTCATTTAATAAAATCTCATAATTTCTTCGATATGGTATATCCTACAGTAGATATTATATAAATATACTTTAGTAATTATAGTATGTATTATCAATGTAGAGACTGTACATAATGTTAGGTATATACATTATTTATAGTTGATTTAATAAAAGAACATATATATATATATATATATATATATATATATATATATATATATATGAATGTGTATGAATACATCGTAATATTAAACATCTAACATCAACGGATTTACAATTTGTTTACAGTTTAAATACCGGACCCATTTTTCATTCGGTCGTTTTAATCGTTTCAATGACGTAACAAGATTTTCAGGATATTTTAAATGATTCACGTTTTAAAGTAGGAGTCGACGAATGAAAGAAAGAAAAAAATGTACGAGGCTCGAGGTTCATACGAATCGAGTGACTTTTCTATAAAGTCGTGCTCTTTTCTCTCTCTCTCTCTCTCTCTCTCTCTCTCTCTCTCTCTCTCTCTCTTTCTCTTTCCCTCTCTCATTCTGAGAGTGTTAAAAAAAAAATTCTTACTCTTTTCCGCATTTACAGAGCAACGTAAGTTTTCTATGTTCGTTGACTCGTGTCGTGACTCGAATACTCGTTTGTTTATCTTTCCAGCCTGTACCTTTTCTCTTTCGAGGTTTGTTTCGAGGCGCGAAAACGTTGACGGCAATGGTCTTCTCGTTCAGCAATAGAAACTACCAGGAAGAAAAAAGAAAGAGGGAAAAGGAAAAAGAGAGAGAGAAAGTGAACCGAGAAAAGGTTGAAAACTAAAAACCGGGAACGAAAAGAAGCGTTTCCGGAATATGGTTAAGTAAATTTTAGAAACGGAAGACAACCTACACGAATGAACAGGATCATCGTCTGCAAATTTTTTCTAATGACACTCTTGAGACACTGTATTTATTAATGGATTTCTATCGAAACTTTTCTCTTTGTGTCTCTCTCTCTTTCTCACTTTTTCTCTCTCTCTCTCTCTCTCTCTCTCTCTTTTTCTCTTTCTTTTAATTCGAACTCGATCGTTTCGAATGATGTATTTATTAAAAAATAACTTAGATAATATAGCGACACGATGGAAATGATTAGAAAATGTACATACGTATATGCATATGTGTGCGAGTACAAATGATAAAAAAAATATCGATTAGAAATATTTCATTTAGATTAGGCGCGATCACATCTTCGGGATAAATTAGCGATACATATATATATATAAAAACAAAAAACGAAAGAAAGAAAAAACGAATGAAATGGAAAAAGATAAACGATAAAGTTACGAACTGGATGGAAGCTGCTGATCGAAAAAAGAATTTTGGTGGAGATTGTATCGGAGCAACAGGTGTATACGCTACTAGTTTCCTCTCGATAGTATTAATGACGAACGATTCTTCGAAAGGCAAAACGAGTCGGGCGTACACAATGAAGGAAACTCGCGGAATCTGACGCGAGTAAAGACGAGCGATCCTTAAAGTGTTTTTCACCTTTTTTTTTATTCTCTCACTCTCACTTCTTCTCTCTTTTCTTCCTTTTTTTACTTTCTACATTTCTCATCGAAAAGGAAACTTCGAGGAAAGAACGAAAAATAGAGAGAGAGAGAGAGAGAGAGAGAGAGAGAGAGAGAGAGAGAGTGAGGATAGAAAAGGAAAAAGAAAGAGAGAAAAAAGAGAAAAGACCATGAAAATTTAAAGTTCCTCCATTTTCATCGTCGAAGAAAAACGTGGTGGTCGTATTGGACGGTGTTCCCTCTGTCCAGAAGCAGTTTTGCAACGGAGATGAAAAATAAGAGGAGAGAGAGAAAGAGAGAAAGAAAGAGAGAGAGAAAGAGAGAAAGAGAGAGAGAGAGAGAGAGAGTGTGAGAGAGAGAGAGTGTGTGAGAGAGAGAGATAGTGAGGGAAGAAGAGAAAAGAAAATAAACGGGAAAACGCATTACGTTTCGTAGCCTCGAATTTATGCCGATCGTAAAGGAGGCCATAATGACCGAGGATAGGGAGTCGTGTTCGCAGAGCATATTCCTTTTCCTCTTGGACCAGCCGAATGTCATTTAATTCGGTATTTTATTTTTTTCTCTATCTTTATACACTTGTACACGTGGAGAAAGACGTAGCCGCAATGTGAGGGAGAGGAAAGAGGGTTGGGAAACGAAAGAGAGAAAAAGAAAGAGAGAGAGAGAGAGAGAGAGAGAGAGAGAGAGAGAGAGAGAGAGAGAGAGAGAAAGAGATAAATACGAGAGAAAATTTGTACGAATGATAGGTCGTAAATTATACGAAGAATGAGAAAGAGAAAAAGAAAGACAGACACAGGGAGAGAGAGAGAGAGAAAGATATAAGAAATAGAAGAAATAAGGGTAAATCTTTATTTGATTTTATTGAAATCGTATACTCCCTATTCAGAAACAGATCGTTGACCTACAAAAGGATCGCTTAATTTCGTACTTATTAAAACATGCTCGTTTAACGAAGTAGGACCGCTCGTTATAACGAAGTTCGCAATTTGCAAATGAGAAAACAATTAATTAACGAGGAGAAAGAAAATTGATTGTCCTATTTGCTCGAAGGATTGACGGGAATTCAATCGAGTATTCTTGTAATTTCAGATTTCGATCGTTCAGATACGCGAGAAGGCGAAACGAACGGGGAACTGACAAAAAGAAAAGGAAAAGAAAAAAAGATGAAAGAAGGAGAAGAGAGAATTAAAAAAAAAAAGACAATTCGAGAAACGAATATTAACTTGCTGAATAATTTGCGATGGATACGGAAAGATCATTTCCAAATATAAAACGATCCGACGAAATCTCTTGTGATATCGAGTACCACGATGATGATCTTCGTGTTCTATAGTCGTGATCATGCGAAAGCATGCTCGGTAAGAAGTAATAGTCTCGCGGGATGAAACCCCATAAAATCATAAATAAAATCCGACGGCCGTGATTCAGGCCGCAGCTCTCCATTCGTCCTTTTTACATTTTTCTCTCTCTCTCCCCCACTCTCTCTCTCTCTCTCTCTCTCTCTCTCTCTCTCTCTCTCTCTCTCTCTCTCTCTCTCTCGTCCTGCCCTCGGTCTCTTCTCACCACGCTTTCTATGCCAACTCCTCCTCGTTTTCGTGAGTTCCCCGTATAAAAGCAACCGACCTCGCTAGACTTTTTTATGTTTCCTTCGTAAATTGTCCCATCCCTCCTTGCTTCCCTGTATCCGTCTACATTCATCCGACCCGTTCCTTCTATCACTACCACCTTCCTTAAACTTTCTCTCTCTCTCTCTCTCTCTCTCTCTCTCTCTCTCTCTCTCTCTCTCTCTCTCTATCTCCTCTTCTATCTTTTTTTCTTTATTTTTTCCCTCTGTTATTCTCGATGAACCCTTTTCAAAGAGTATTTTTCTTTTTTTCAACGATGATATGAATACATGTATCTCTTCCTAGCATAGTTCGATATTTATTTAATACCTTTGAAAAGATTCCTATAGGTATCGATCATCGTGTGGGAGTAATTCCATAAACGTGTACAATAACGAAAGCGAATATATTCGAACGATCAAACGAAATGAACGTAATAAAAAAAAAGGAGCAATTCTTCGGTTCATTGCATTTTTGAAATTTATTTGAAATGGTAAAGTCGAGGGAATCTCATTCTGTATGTTCTGTAAAAGAAAATTCGTATATGGGTATCGATTGTGTAAGAATAGTTTTATAAATGAGTACAATATATGGAAATGAATCTATTCGAATGATCAAAACGTAATAAACGTATAAAAGATATATACGTTTATATTATATACGTTATATAACATATAAAGATCAATGCATAATAAAAGATCCATTACATTTTTTTTTAAGTTACAAATTTATAAAAAAATTAAAATGTTAATTTTTAAGGATTATATGCCCTGTATATTCTATCATAAATTGCCCGCGTTAGCCGTCCGAGAAAACTCACGATATTTATTAAATCTCTTTCTATAATTTTCGAAAAGATATTCGTACAGACATCAATAGTGCGTGAATGGTTACATGAACGATTAGGACTGACAGAAACGAATTTATCCGAACGATCGAACGAAATCAACATTTATAAAAAAATTAACGTCTTGGACGATTGCATCGTTTGAAAAAATAAAAAAAATCTATCATCAAAGTCTTTAACGTTAAAGGGGATCACCCTATATATATTCCTCCGTGCTCTCTCTACGAGTCTTTTTAAAGAGAAGAAAAACCTGTGAATGGATCGATCGAATCAACTACCGTTATCTGTCCTCGTTGATAACATAAACAACGAAGAAAACTTACAGTGGTGGCGTTACCGTCAGATAAAAACTTTCGAAAAGGGTTTTGAAACAGATCGAGGAAGCTCAGCCAGGCATACGGACGAGAAAAGCTCTCAGAAAATGTTCCAACATCATATCAATGCACCATCGGTCCGTCGCTTTATGATGTACTTGCTTGAAAGAAGAAAGAGAGAGAGAGAGAAGGAGAGAAACAGCCATCCTCTTTGGAACAGAATTCGAGCATGCATCTTTCTGATGTGTGTAGCTTTGTCACGTCGTGTGCGTAATAGCGTCGGCATAAATGAAATCTCCAAAAGCTTAGGTTGGTTACTACAGGTTCACACTACATACTTTGGTGCTTAGCTTCATGCTTTCTTTCTTTCTTTCTGTCTTTCTCTCTCTCTCTCTCTCTCTCTCTCTCTCTCTCTCTCTCTCTCCCTGTCTCTTTCTCTGTCTGTCTGTCTCTTTCTCTTTTACTCTCACTATTGCTCAGACGCGTTTTACAACTTTCCTTGCATCGAATTTTATGCATGCTAATGTCGAAAAAAAAGGAAAAGAAAAAATAATAATTCGAGTCGTCGTGGTTAACGTTTAGCTTACTTTGTAAAACAAACGGGACGTAAGTCTTGACTTTTCTTTCTCTTTATTCTTTTCTTTATTATTATTTCTTTTTCTTTCTTCTTCTTCTTCTTCTTCCTGTTTCTGTTCCTGTTCCTTTTTTATTTCTTTCTTTCCACCGAAAAGACTATGACAACAACTCGACGTTGAGCGGAAGCCCACGAACGAGCTCGTTTAAAGTGGGATGGTTTTAATTAATTAATTAATAAACGTGATGTTGATCGCTTTTCCAAGATGTCAGAAGTTGGTAAAAGAGAAAATAGCCCGGTGTAGAGAAACGGTTTGCGTTTGCACGCGAAGTAGTCACGACGTGTCTTTAACGGTTCCATAGGTCTCGTTGAAGGGAAGAAAGAGAAAGGCAAAAAGCGTACGTCCATTCACTGTCCGTCTCTTTCTTACTCCTGTAAATATTCTGAAGAAGTCTGCCAACGATGAGAGAACCCTTCAACTATTCCCGTTTTCTCCTTACCTGTCTTCCAACGAGAAAGAAAAAAAAAGAAAAAAAAAAAGAAAAAATAAATAAATAAATAAATAAACAAAGAACAGAGAAAGAGCATCTTATTAATATCGTATACAAAAAAAAAAGAAAGAAAAGAAAATAAATCGAGAAAAAGAAGAAGAAAGAGAAAGAAAAACGTGCGAGCAAATGGAAAAAGTTTCCGGGAGTAAAGAAAGAGAATGACGTTAAATATCACGGCTAATGGGGGAAGGAGAGATTCTTATTCAATGATAAGACTAAAAAATAAGAAGGACCCTCTCTCTCATCTCTCTCGTAAACGATCCTTCCTGAAAAAAAAAAAAATTTCAACGAGATCGAGTTGGAATCGTCACCAGAGGGGGAGAATTCATCAGTTTACGGAAATTCCATGGTATTTCATTCTCCTTCCTCGAAGATGGGCGAACGTTAGATAACGTTAGAATACGAGACGAAGCTCTATTATGGTCGCCGCTTCGATACTCCGCGTACAACAAGGTCGCATTGTTTGCAAATGACAAAGGTCGCGACGTGTCGCTTAATAGCCAGTAACACGTTTCAAAGGGGATAGCAGCGGCGATTAGGTCTGTTGTTATCGGACAACTCAAACCAATAATCACAGCAAGTATGGCTGTGAAATGTAAACGAGATACGAAATATGTAAATACATACATACATATATACGTGCGTACATACATACATACATACATACATACATATATCCTCAAAGTATCGTTCTCATAATCAACTCTCATATTTTGTGACCAGTTTAATCGTTTGATAATTAATTGAAACGAAAAGACATACACACGTGTTGTGTTTTGCGAATATATCAACGAATATTATTTCATACAAGGAAAATTATACGGGTTGTTATACGGTCATATTTTATTAGTATATTCTACGGGTCTAAATATTAAAAAAAAAAAAAAAACAAAATTGTTATATAAATATAGATCGTTTAGTTGTTTTTTTGTTTTTAATTGTTATTACAATGCAGTGAAGAGAATAGCGATATTTATATTTAATCTATTAGAAATTATATTGGGAATATAATTTTTTCTATGTTTTATATATATATATTTTTTTTTCTACGTGTTTTATATATATATATATATATATATATATATATATATATATATATATATATATATACATATATGAGAACGATGTGTTAAGAATTATATTAGGGATATAATCTTTTTTATGTTTTATGATTCATATCATAAAACTTAAAAGTATAAAGCGTTAAAAGTAATACAAGTCAAATAAATGCGTTCACTTTTTAAAATAAGAACAACTTATACGTAATCATCTTTTAATCTCAAAAACGTAATTTTTTTTTTCTATTTTCTTTCCTTTTTTTTCCACTGGGAAAACAAAAATGAGAAACTACGATCACCTTTGTAAGTTTCTCTGTCCGTATTCTCGACTGCGAGGATAACAAAGCGCGCATATAAACATTCAAGCGTACGAAAAGGATGGCTTTAATTCGCAGACGAATTTTCGGCTCGGAATAACACATTGTGTGTGAATGTACGCATGCCTCCTCTACGTATTCACTCACGTTATATCTGTGTATCGTGGTACCTTTATCGTGTGACGGCAGCAGCTTCACACTAATTCGTTAAATTAACGGGTTCCCTCGAGCGTAAGCTTCAAAGAATTAAAAAGAATGGAAAGAAATATTTTTTCGAATTCGAGTCAAGCATAATCCTTTTGACTCTTTTACAATTTAAGAATAAAGTTCTTATCAATAGAATAGAAGAGAAAGAAAAATAATAAAAAAAGAAGAGAGAGAGACAGAGAGAGAGAGAGAGACAAAAATAACACGTATGCATTCTTGTTTTCTTTCTTTTTTCTTTTACTTTCAATTAAAACGTTTCTATTTCAAATAAAATATTGCGTATCATATCAAAATTATATTAAAGATAGAAAAATCTCAACGAACAAGCAGAAGGAGTAAATCGAAATGACAAATGATATAACGATTTGAAAGTAGACTATGAAACCAGAAAGTATTCGTTCTGGAAGGAAAAGCAAAGGCGAGTAATACAAGAGATATATATCCTCTTAACGTGATCGTCCTCGGGATCGACGAGTTACGGTCCCCACGAGTAAGGTCTTCGAAATCCCATCAGTAGAGACGAGAGCAAATCCTGGTATAATAGAGCGATCACGACGGCGCATCGATCATGCGAGGGTCCAACCAAGCTTTTCTGCCTTTTCTTCTTTCTACCGTACCTACTATAATACTATCGATACCACTGTCACCGTTCGATGCTCGAGTTTCAATTTTCTACAGGAGTGAGTCCTTTTTCCGATCCTACGTTCTCTTCCGTCAATTATATAGTGTAAAAAATGAGAAAAATAAAAATTAAAAAAATATATATAAGACTTTGGAAACTGATATAAATTTAATTTTAATGAAAAGAAAACAAAATCGCGTTAAATCTTACTTTCGTCAACAATTGACATCTCTTTCGTTTCTATATTATTAAAAAACAAAAAAAAGAAAAAGGAAAAAAGAAAAAGATATGATCCGACGTTCTCTTTCATCAATTATATAGTATAAGAAATGAGAAAAAAAGAAAATAAAAAGAAAAAATTATATATACACACAACTTTTTACTGATTTAAATTTAATTAAAAAAAAAAAAAAGAAAAAAAATCGAGTTAAATCTTACTTTCGTCAACAATTGACATCTCTTTCGTTTCTATATTATTAAAAAAAAAAAAAAAAAGAAATATTATGGTAATCCTCACATTAGTTCTTTATTACGTTACAACATTTAGCGCGTTATGATTCCAACGAAATTTGCCAGTCATATTTATAAAAATAAAAAAAATAAAAAAGAGAAATAAAGTAAATAACGTTTCTATCTCAGTTAATAGGACAAAATCGATTTTCTTTCAATTCTAATGGATATAAGCAATAAGAAATATAATTTCAAAATATAAATCTTTACCAACTATGAAATAAATTCCCGTATTCGTAATAGATCCAGTAGATTTTCGTGTCGACAGGAATAACATCGCGTGTACCGTAACGATCGAATTCTCCCAACGAGCATGTCGATGGTAATCACGAGGGTCCTCCACTCGACCGTTGGCCGAAATAGCTTATCTATGTAATCACTCGGCTACACCCTCGGATAGGATCAAGTTCTCGCCCCACGCGAGTTCCGCCTCCGGTTGAATCCCCCAACGTGTGCTCGCGGGCGAGCACACTTGCTACCTCGTCTAATCGACGCCCACGCAAACGCACGGTTTCACACGAAACCTATCCCTATATCTAAGACGAGCAATATTCTCGTTCCTCCTGATAAACGATATCTAGATATACACAAGTATTATACTAGTCCTCTCTGAAACTAATTGCGATTGATTTTATCTACGTGTAATTTTTCTACATAATAAAAATAAATAAATGAATAAATGAAACCTATCAAAATTAGGATAAAATTAAAATAAAATTTCATTAATTACAATATATAGATCGTAATTTTGAGGATTCAGTTTTGAACAAGAAGATCTCGCTTTACTTGTCCCTTTATTTTCCATACTTCTCCGTACCTTTCGAAGCTTGAAAATTCATAAAATTATTATATTCAAACGATAAGTGAATATTAATATTACGAGTTATAATATTATAAGGATAATTTTTGTTCGGTATCATGTAATATTATCTTATGATAACGTTCGAACGTTTGGCGAATCCTTTTTGTCTTTTTTTTTGTCTTCTTTTTCTTTTTTTTTTTTTTTTTTTTATTTCAAACGAACGAAAAATTAACAATGAAAGGGCCGGCGTCCGGCGTTAATCGGGTTGACCGGCATACGCGTAATTTCTTTGAAGTTTCAACCCGCCGTAATTGCGCTCGATGGTGTATGGTTTTACATGCTCGTTCTACCTTCAATTATCGTTAACTGCTCGCTTCCTTCGTCGGTTAAAACCATTAAGGAGTTAACTCGGATACTCGCGAAAAAGCTCTCTCTTTCTCTCTCTCTCTCTCTTTTTGCCCTTTCGCACTCCTATCAAAAATGTTGATAAAACTTAAAAACAAAAAAAAAAAGAAAGAAAAAAGGTGAGAGTCATAAAACGGAATAAATATGATTTACAATAGTTCTCGAATTAGCATCTAATAGAGAGAATCGATCCTCGATATTCCTATGGAAACTACTAAACGTGTTGGTCGTGTTGGTCCTTTCGCATCGAATCTCGAGGAGGCATCGGTCAAAGGATCAAGGATAATCTTCGTTGGCAAGATAGGAAAGCCTAAACATGCCGGTAACCGGAGGACATTGCGATCGAGTAATTATCCACTGACACGATCATTCGTAATCGGAGGAATGTCGTTGTTAATTAATCTTCTCGAGGGGTTTTAACGATCGGACATAGTGCGATAAGGAAAATTCACAAATACAAAATTCGAAAGTAAAATCAATTTCAAGGGAAATGAATAAAGACACGTGACACAAAATGAAAAAAGGAAAAAATTTTGTTTGTTTTTTCCATTACAATTTCTTTCTTTGATCTTGCGTATTATTGTATTTAACGTAACGCAATAACATTTATATTAATAACTTTATGCGTATGCGTATACGTATGCGTGCGTGCGTGCGAAACTGTAAAAATATTGATTAACTTCTTCGAGAGAATATGGAAATTTGTGAAAAAGCATCCCTGTGGAAATGTAATACGGACAGAAGAGCAATATGCATGGAAGAAGAAACGATTTCACCCGACAAGTTCTCTCATCCAGTTTTGATTTCTGCTTTGTGACGTACCTCGGCTGCCTTCTCATAGATGAAAGAGAGAAAGAGAGAGAGAGAGAGAGAGAGAAAGAGAAAGAGAGAAAAAAAAGAGAGAGAAAGAAAAGAGAAAGAGAGAAAGAGAATATATACGGTTTCTACAGGTGTCTCTTTCTCGTTCTCTTTCTATTTTTATCTCTCTTCCTCTCCCTTGCTTTTTTTTATTCGTATGGCTAGAAACATCTATGCAAATTCAAATGTCATTGATCAGACCGGTAGGACGAACAACAACAAAAAAAAAAAAAAGAAAAGCACTCGGTAAAAGAATCGTTGCGTGATGTTGGCGCGAGCAAGGACTCGACTAAAAGGCACGAGACTTTCTATTCGTTAACTTTGTGAATGGGGAAACGCGTCTCGAATCCCAGGACCTCGCGATGCAAAGCATAAAATTCACCGACGATCAATACCGTCTCTCTCTCTCTCTCTCTCTCTCTCTCTCTCTCTCTCTCTCTCTCACTCACTCACTTTTTATCTCTCTTTATCTCTTTTCACACTTTTTGTTTCTCCCTTTTTCCCCAGTCCCTTTCCTCTTCTTTTCGGACCACAACTAAAAAGGTAAAAAGAACGAAGATAAAAAGAGAGAGAGAGAAAGAGAGAAAGAGAGAGAGAAGAGAGATAGATAGATAGATAGATAGATAGATAGATAGATAGATAGATAGATAGATAGAGATCGAGAGATAGAGAGAAAAGGAAATTCGATTACCGTCGCCCTCGATTATCTTTCCAGCGCGAAGATCAACTTGAATATTCAATCGCGTAATCGGATCTTTATCCGCGAATCTGTCGATTTTATATTTCCTACACACACGCGCGCGCGCGCGCACGCACACACACACACACATATTATTACGAGTAGGTCTAGCATTGTTCTGAGTGAATTCGGAACAGATAAGTCAATTCTATTCACCGAGAGCATTATGACATATATCAAACGTGCATTTGTCTGTCTTCAACGGGAGAACTAGGCTAGAAAGGATATGACTCTGGAAACTACCGGAATATTTAGATATTCTAAAGGAGAACATACCAATTTGTACGATCGTAAATAAATTGTCCTTTGTTGTAATTAAAGTTCGTATTACGTTCAAACGCGTTATTCCACGTAACAATATGTATACATAAAATACACGCGCGTGCGCGCGCGCAC
>OU426999.1:6959189-6991689 GCA_911387935.1 Dolichovespula saxonica
CGGGAGATTAAGGATACCGGGCAGTGAGATGATCTTGTAAAAAGGAGAGGATCTTTCATTATCGTTTCCTCTTGTCGACAATGCTCGGAATATCGAGACGGAAAAGGAAATTAATAACGATCGTATCCGTTTGAAAGGAGAGAGAGAGAGAGAGAGAGAGAGACAGAGAGAGAGACAGAGAGAGAGAGATTAGAGAGAGAGAGAGAGAGAGAGAGAGAGAGAGAGAGAGAGAAAGAGAGAGAGAGAGAGAGAGACAGAGAGAGAGAGAGAGATTAGAGAGAGAGAGAGAGAGAGAGACTTTTGTAAGACTCATCGTCTTCGGATAATAAGCAATGACTATGAGTCGGGCTCTTAAAGGGGAATCAATCGAAAGAACGGCTTTTCCTTACGGCACGGTCCACTTTCGAGGATCAACCGGAAAGAAGCTTCCGTATATCGAAGGTAGATGTTAAAGTAGTATAGACAAACAGAGAGAGAAAGAGATAGAGAGATAGAGAGGAGAGAGAGAGAGAGAATTTCGTTTTCAATCCAGCAAGTATATATGCGTAGTGTACATGTAGACAATGTCATGCTTGCATATAATCTATCGATACGTGTGTAGACATACCAACAACATTGGACACCATAGAAAATATCTTTCCTCCCTTTCGAAAAGAGGATCTTGGCGAGAATGCGGGATCTGGGTAAAAGCGGTTGCCTGTTTGGTTGGGGAAAACACTAGACGCATTGGCGAGTGAAACGAGGTAAATTTAAGGGTGAGACGAGGCTTCTGAGTGGAGGAATAAGGTTAGGAAAGTGATCGAAGGAGTGAAAGTTTTGAAAGGAAAAGAAGAGGAAGAAGAAGAAGACGAAGAAGAAGAAAAAGAAACAGAAGAAAATGAAAAGGAAGAAAAAGGAGAAGAAGGAAAAACGAAAGGAAAGAAAGAAAGAAAAAGCAGAAGTAGTGGAAAGTGCTTGTAACAGGGGTACGACGACTACGAGAAAGGAAAAGAAGAGGAAGCGGGGAAGTGGAGAGAAGAGAAGAGGAGAGGAGAGGAGAGGAGAGGAGAGAAGAGGCAAGGCGAGAGGAGAGACGATAAGAGAGGTGAGAGGAAAGGCGACGACGAAGGGCAGGGATGAAATAAGTTTCTGTATTTCTAAAGAATCTTTCTCGAGCGTGCTCGAATCGTGTATGGCGTCGTATAGAGCGGGGGTAGGGAGAGGTAAAGAGGGACTTTGACTTCCCTTCGGCAAATACTACCTTCGACACACAATATTATCACGCTGCCGGGATCTAAAACTGTCCGAAGCGAAAAAGAGTCGGCGAGTGTACTCTCTGTGAGTCGTGGTGGATTCGTCGTTGGTCTAAAGAACGGCAAATGCTGCTGCTACTACTGCTACTACTGCTACTACTGCTACTACTGCTACTACTGCTACTACTGCTGATGCTGCTGTTGCTGCCACTGTTACTACTACTGTTGATGCTGTTGAATCATGCCGTGCTCGGACTCTTTAAGACGATCCCGACGACACGACCTCCTTCGGGTCGTCATGATTGCTCGGAGGAATTCATAGCTGGTTAACCGACCCAACCCTTTTTCTTTTACTCCTTACTCTTACGTCTTTTCTACGAGAAATAGAGAAACTAACCAAAAACGATAGCCGTCAGCAGGGTGAACGAGCTTTTACTCGCTTTTTTAACTCAGACGTTTGAAGCGACTTTGACGATTAATGAAAGAGAGCCGTGCGAAGCTTTTTCAACGACGGTTCGAAAACGAAACGAAAAAAAAAAAAGAAGAAAAAAAGGGAAGGAAAAAAGAAAAGAAAAAAAGAGAAAGAAGGAAGGAAGTAAAGAAACGACAAGCCTCCAAACCGTGATCTTTCGTTGGAATGGAAAAGCCTACAATTAAATTCGACGACGATCGTAGTACACGACGGTGCCGGATGCGTGCGTAATATCTGCGTACATGTAATAAAAATTTAAATTCATTTCTAAGAATAATTGAATTTTAATAATCGCAATTTATAATCGCATCCGTGCTATCTATCTTTCTTTCTTTTTTTTTTTTTTTTTTTTTCTTTTACGAGTATTCGATTACGAGTACATCGGATGGAGCTATCGAATGCATCCTATGCATTCGAAATATGGCCTTTCTCTGTTCTCTATTCTCCTCTCTCTCTCTCTCTCTCTCTCTCTCTCTCTCTCTCTCTCCCTCCCTTTCTTTCAAAGCTTCTCTCACTCATCCCACATAGCTTTCCGATCGGCATTAAATTTAATGACACGTTCGAACCGCGGGAAAGCTAGGACACTAGCTGATAATTTTATCTGTGACCATCGGGGAATAAACTAATTTCGATGTCCTTTGTTCCTCGATCTAACCGCAAGCGAGGAACAAAGAGATATCCTCAGAGTCCACTACCCCGACTGTAACACGTACGGAAGCTATCATCGACTCTATCTCTCTATCTCTCTATCTCTCTATCTCTCTGTATCTCTCTCTCTCTCTCTCTCTCTCTCTCTCTCTCTCTCTCTCTCTCTCCTCTCCTCTCCTCTCCTTTCCGAAACTTTCAGAACGTACGATCCGTTACGCTCGTTCCCCGATCACAATCGTAACTGAAGTACGATTAAAAGTATCCGACACTTCTCCCCGTTCAATTCATTCAATCTGAAACCGTGCATACGTTAAAATTGTTCATAAAATTTAATTGCGATTCCAGTAATGTAAAACGAATGAAATTCTACGATTTGAGAGAAATTCAATATTTACGAGGAACTTATCTTTCTCTCTTCTTCTTCTTTTCTTTTTCTTTCTTTCCTTGTCGTTTCTTTTCTCGATGTTTCTTATTTGCCAATAATACAACCGGAAATAATAAACCATCACAATTCGTTCTGTTGTTTTCTTTAGAGAATACAGGAAAACGTATTTCACTATCTCATACGATCGTGGTAAATCTACGTATCCGCGCAACGTACATATCTATGTGTATATATGCATACGTATATAAACGATAAATGCAATTTAAATTTACATAGGAAGAAGTAAAAAGTGAAATGGATATGTAGGTAGCAAGCAGCAAATGGATTAAAACCATACCGTTTGACTCGATACTCGAATCTCAGTGAAACGTTTTTGGACGAACGCTATACATCCTCTCTCTCTCTCTCTCTCTCTCTCTCTCTCTCTCTCTCTCTCTCTCTCTCTCTCTCTCTCTCTCTCTCTCTCTCTCTCTTTACCCAAAGCGAGTTTTCAAATTTGAAGGCTAGAAAGGAACGCAAATTTGCTGTAGGAGAAAACCTAGCGAGTTTAGTGATTACTACGTTTACAGTTTGGTATAGCGTTATACGATAAAAGTCAAAGACACGGTTCCGCCATTAACGTATCTCGGATTACGTTTATACTTAATTACTTTTCGAGGGTGTTTCATATCTTTTCTTTTCTTTTTTTTTTTTTTTTTTTTAATACTAATCGTAATACGTATCGATGAATTATTATTCGAAAATAATTATAAATCGACGAAATTCGATCGTTTTCTTTCAAAAGAAGATTGACGCAAAAATCGGGCGTAACGACACGTAAGGATAAAATCTTGAATAGACACACGATTGATACTATCCTCTTCTCATAATTTTACTTAATTCCTTAGAAAACTAATTGTCTGATCGTTCGATAGCTTATCGATAAAAATAAAAGAGACATGTACGTTCGAAAATTATGACATAACGCTTAAAAAAAAAAAAAGAACGAAAAAGAAAAGAAAAAAAGAATTCAGTTTACATCCTGTTCGAAAATCATAGTGTTGCGTCGCCTCAATGTTTCACAGTTAAATTCCAAAAAGTTTTTGTTTTGACGGAGTCAGCGTCATTTTTTACGAATGCGTCTACGATACTTCCGAAAGAGAGATTACACGGGTGAAAAGCTTCGAGGGATTTACGGTGACGTCGTAAATGACGTATATAACACGACGGATGCTCGGGGAAAAAGCACGATTTATTTCGAGAGACTTGCTACGGGCGACGGGAGAACGTTAGAGGCCGCAAGGCGTATCGCGAACTCGATTATGTACGGTGCTAAAGGAATTAGATCGACGAACTTCTCTGATCGATCGGAAAGCTGGGACGTTCAAAATACGTTTAACGTTTAACTATTATCCTTCGTAAGCTTTAACAAATTATATAATCTTCTTCTTTTCTCTTTTTTTTTTCTTCTTCCTTCTTCCACCCTCGTTAAACCGTAATTATTTTACTGTGACGTTTAACGGAAGAATTTATTATTATTTATATCATTGCATTTGTATGTGGTACAATTCGTTAGTATTAAGTGCCACGGAAAAAAGTTGATAACGAAATAGACTCGTCTCGAATCAAAAAATATAGCACGTTATTTATTTAATCAATATTATCAAACGTTTTATCGATATCAGTGTTTTAAATGAACGATCATTACGTATTTGTAATACATTATCAGATATAATACGTGAAAACAATCGACGCGATAATGACACTTAATTACTTACAACGATCAAAATTATTCATACATATTGATCGATTTTATTTTAGAAAAAAAAATAACATTTTTACTTACTGTTAATTAATAAAAATATTGATCAAATCAATTGAAGTTATATAAATAAATCTAATAAAATAGATACTCTAACAAATGTCGTTAAGTCGAGTGCTCAATATTTTTAAATATTTTATATAGCGACGAAATATCATATATATCAGATATATCTGATATATCAGATATAATACGTGAATACAATCGACACGATAATGACACTTAATTACTTACAACGATCAAAATTATTCATACATATTGATCGATTTTATTTTAGAAAAAAAAAACATTTTTACTTACTTTTAATTAATAAATATATTGATGAAATAAATTGAAGTTATATAAATAAATCTAATAAAATTGATACTCTAACAAATGTCGTTAGGTCGAGTGCTCAATATTTTTAAATATTTTATATTGTCCCGCAATAGCGACAACATAAAGTGCAAAAAATAAAATGACAGAGAGAAAGAGAGAGAGAGAGAGAGAGAGAAAGTGAGAAAAAAATCATCTCGATCGACGTGTAATAGCCGATGGTAAAAGAGACGTCGAGAGAGCTCGAGCGCAATCATTTCGATCTTCCACCTTTAATACGCTTTAACGCATTCGTTAACCGTGGACCTTTTCGAGTTGGCGGGCTATTCGAACGAATGAACGCAAGGAAAAAGATCCTTTTTTCTTCCCTTTTTTTTGACGTGCTAACACGAGAAGGGCTTACCTACGCCTGCCAACGCTGGGCGTTGCGCGAAAACCTTTTTTCCTCCCTTCATGTTCCTTTTCTCTCTCTCTCTCTCTCTCTCTCTCTCCCTCTCTTTTACTTCGACCTACTGACGCGAATGATGAAGAGCAATGAGTATGGTGGTGCTTCTGACGAACGAACTGAGGCCGGACCTTACCTGTAACACGCATAAGCAAAAAATATACATCAGTATGAGTTTCAAAGTAAAATAAGCTCGTGGAAATAACGTACCTTCTATATCGACGCAAAATTCGGTCGAGTACTTCGAAAAAGAAAAAAAAAAGGAGAAAGAGAGAGAGAGAGAGAGAGAGAGAGAGAGAGAGAGAGAGAGAGAGAGAGAAAAGAAAGGAATCGAACGAAGCAGCACCAGTACCTATCGTTTTATGCACGGCGTTAATGCATTCGCCCGAATCAATCCGTAAAATCTTTTCGTTCAAAGATATAGAGACGATTTTTCGAAAAGATTTTAAAGAAGTGTTACGAGGTCATCGTTAAAAAAAAAAAAAAAAGAAAAAGAAAGAAAAAAAAACAAAGAAAATCCTCCCATAAAATTTAATTTAATTGATCCTCTTTCGTTGATGTTAAATTCGTACGAATTCATTATATCATACTTTTGCATATTCGGTTCTTATAAATAACAAACCCATAGAATAAAGGGATCGCACCCTAGTCGTGTATAAGGGGGATGGTGTATTACACCCCGGAACAATTTTGAGCTAGATAAAAAACAATTTGCGCATTGCACAATTCGTGAATTTTCTTTTACAACGACGAAATTGGAAGTGTGTTTTCAAACCTACCGATTATTATTTCCGAGGCTTCGAAGAATATATTATACAATATCATTTTTCAGAGTCAAAATTATTCATTATGTACAAATGACAGCTGTTCGAATCGCCTGGAGTATGGCGCAACCCCTTCCTCTGCCCCCAACCGCGCAACTTGAAATTATTTTCAAGTGTGCACGGCTCGAGAAAGAAGAACGTAGACGAACAATGAATAACAAATGCGATTGCATTACTCGTACTTGGATCTAATGAAAGAAATTCTTCTTTACGATTATCTCACGCCGAGGTGTTCGTTGAAACTATTGTAAATTTACACGCGAAATTCATTTTTCATTCTCGACAAATGAATAGTTAAGTTCCGACGCGTCAGAGTAGTGTGCTGGATGGTATTATAGCAAAGTAAAGAGGTGAGAGGAGCGGGAGGAGTTGGGTAAAACGAGGGAGGGAGGAGGGGAGGGAGGTAGGGGATACGGGAGATGGGATGGGGGGTCGTAGCAATGCATCGAGGCCGACCGAGGAAAATAATTCAAGAGTAATTAATGGCGGGACATTGCCGCGGTAGTAATTAGTGAGCGGTTGGTAGAAAAAGGTTTTACTTGAAGAATATTCGGGAGCTTAAGAAATTTCATCGGTGGTACCAACGTTCCTTTCTCACTCTCATTCTTACTCTCACTCTCACTCTCACTTTTTCTCTCTGTCTTTCTTTCTTTCTTCCTTTATTTCTTCCCCTCCCTCCCCCCCTCTCTCTCTCTTCCATTTGCAATCCTTCCTTCTCTTTCTCTCCTTCCTTTCGTTTTTCATCTCTTTCATTCTCATTTCCCATTCTCACTCTCACTCTCACTTTCCCTCTTTTTTTCTTTGATTTTTCGCAGGAGAGTGCGAATTAACGAGGTACGAATCGACACGGGAGAATTTTCCGCAGGAGAATTTTTCCGCGTCGTTTGAAAGGCGAAAGGAAGTTCTCGTGCCAAGAACACCCCTCCCCCCACGCAAACCCGACCCCCTCCCCTTCATCCCTCTTCGCATGGCTTCCAAAAGAGAAATATTCGTTGCGGTGGAGGAATCGAAATACGAGGATACGTAGCTCCGTACCATTTCGACGCAGAACTCAGACTCACTTCCTACCCTCCCTCCCTCCCTCCCTCTCTATCTTCCTCCCGGCCCCTTTCTCCTTTCCTTCTTCTTATCTTGCTACGATGCACCTTCATCGGACCGAAACAAAATATATTTACGAATTCGCCCTTCTTTTCGTTTAGTCTCCTTTTCTCTTTGCTTATAATGTTTCTTTGTGTATCTCCCGATGATCGTACGTGCATCATAAAACAAGAGGTTCGAAAAGTTTTACGATCAAAATCTCATAGATTTATATCTCTTGTATTCTTTCGTAAACACATCTTGTTAATAGCGTTATTATAATGGATCATAATCATTAATATGAAATATAAAAATTTCAATATATTATTTGACCGTGATTAAATCGTGGATTAAATTAATCGAATTATAATTACTGTTTCTACTGTTTTTACTGTTGTAGAATTATAATAAATGTTTCGCTTTTATTTCTCTCTAACCTTTCGAACTCTCCTTTATATTATAATAACCTCAATGATTATTACGGTGATATAATAATAATGATGACGATGACAATGATACGAGGGAGCTAACGGCGAAGAAATGAAAAACGATCGGGGAGAGAGTGAGAGAGAGAGAGAGAGAGAGAGAGAGAGAGAGAGAGAGAGAGAGAGAGAATGTAAAAGGGAAAAGAGGAGTAGTAGAGGAAAAAAGAGGGCTGCCTCAGGGTGGTCGACGAGGTCGGTTCGATAGGATTGGGATTGGATCACGATAAGATCGGATTGGATAGGATCTTCCTATACCGATGGTAGTATTGAGTCTACTATAGGTGCAGGGTAAACCTCCGAAATTTATTCGATCAATTCCTTGGCACACGAACGGGTATATACGAACGTACGAAAGGACGAGCGAAAAAGACGCGACGGATAATGTAAAATAATTCGAGATACCTCGCCGTTCCTCTTGGTGGCGAAGTTTCAAGTGAAAAAAAGAAAGAAAAGGGAAAAAAATGTATGACATTCCATATTGCTCGGCATTTTTGCGAGCGTTATTTTAGAAGAAAAAAATTAAGAAAAAAAAAAAAGAAAAAAAAATATACGCGAAAAAATTCGCTATAATTATTGTTTTTTCTTTTTATGTCATACTTTTCGCAGATTAAAAATTATAATGAGAAAATCGTTGGAAAAGTTTTTTTTATTTATTGCTTAACGATAATTTCAATGGACGCATTACGAATAAGTCGATAGAGAATAGTAAATGAAGAGTTAAACTACATCGATAATTTACTCTTTTCTATAAGATTGTAAATAAAGTAACAATCATGATCGATACAGCGAGGATCATCGTTTTATCTGTTGGAAACTCGTAAAAGATGTACTTGCCATCGGTTCATTTTAGCAAATTCACATAGAGAGAGAGAGGGGGGGGGAGAGAGAGAGAGATTAGGAATGCCGACTACGGGAATCCAGACTTTCAAGGTTCGCTAGAAGGAAGGGTGAAAAGAGTGGGATGTAATTTTCGAGCGTAACTTTCCCTTCAAGCTTTCAAGGCCAAATCGTTTTGGCCGAAGAGAGTACCAGACCGCAGAAGAGAAACGTATAATCTCTCGGGCACCTTGCCAAAGGTAATGTTCCATGAACCGTGATGCCGTTATCCTTTCGATCATTATACTTCACAGATAAGATATTCCAAGATTCAACTTCAATACGATGATTAATGATATCAATCGTGTCAAACCATGATTAATGCAAATCATTACATTTTTAAGTTTTATATTTCGATTTTTATTGAAATAATAATTTCTTATTATTCACGAAAATAACTCATACATATACATGCATGTTATACATAATTTTTTAAAAATGCATATTTTTAATTCGATGTTTATACCAAAAAAAAAGACGCACAGAAGATGACCTCGTTTGTTTCCCTCGAAAAATTGGGATATCTTGTGAGGTAAAGAATCTATCAAAAAATTTTGTTACACATATGTTTCTTATGCATTTTATTTATTTATTTTCTTTTCTGTAAATCAAATTAGAACTTCCAAAGTCAAATTTATTTATTTTTGATGGAACTTTATATTTTTCTTTTCATAATTGGATGGCATTTATGTAGACAAATTCAACAACGTGCCACATAAGGTTATTTTTTATTGTAAAATGTTATAAATTATATTATATATTTTTGAGTTTCTGAGAAGTATAATACCGTTCCGTTGTTAAATTTCGAGCTAAAATCGAACTTATTACGAAACAAATTTTATTTATTTGAATTAATACTTTCGAGAAGTATAAAGGGAGATAATAAAATTGTTCTTTGTTTGCAGCAATATCATATTGTATTATATTCTATTATATCGAACTATATTGTATCATAATATAGTGCAATTTATACAATAAACTATATCTTTGTATAATTATCAAATACAATGTATTAGTAATAAAAATTAAAATAAAAATGTTTAATGTGCAAGAAAATATTATGTGCTCTTTATTAAACCCATTACCCTCTTTATTCCTAAAACTAGCCTAGTTATTTTCAATTTTAAACAAAGCAACAATATTTCCTTCAAATCGAACTTAGTATACTGATCACAACAAGCGTGAAGAGATGGCATTATTTCACATGGTACGTCTCCACAAATCTTGTAATCCGAATATGAAACTCAATTTACAGGGAAAAGGTTCGCATTATACAGAATTTGAAATTTCAAAGAGGAGAGCACAATTAGCTAGAATGTTGTACAATTTCACGTGCCACTTCTTTCTGCATCATATAATCCTGACAAAAATGTTGACAGGCAGGAACATTTTAGCTTTGGTCAAGGGTTTGGAATTTTGAATATGAGAACATAATTCACCAGGTATCATGTGATCCTGATACAAATCTCCATTAGCGAAAAAAACTCTCACAATCTCCAGAATTTGAAAATTTGTAACAGGAGTATATAATTTACCAGGAGGTGGCACGTATCTGCATACCACCTCTTTGGATGTCATGTGATCCTGATACAAATTTCGACTCATAGATAAAAAATGTTTGCTTTGTCCAAAATTTGAAATTTGAACTAGGAGAGCATAATTAACCAAACGGTAGTACAATTTCACATGCCACCTATTCCCGCTTCATGTGATACTAATAAAAAAAACTCGACCCGTAAGACAAATTTTCGCTTTGTTCAAAATTTTTAATAAATTTTGGATAAAACGAGTAATTGATAGGTTTTAATGAAAACACATTAGATTTTTTTTCACGTTAAACATTTTTGTTTTCATTTTTATTAGTAATACATAGTAAATACATTGTATTTGATAATAGTACAAATATTTACTTTGTCGTTTAAATTGAGTTCAAATATGATACAATATAATACAATATAGTATAAAAGAACATAACAAAATGCAATAGAAAATAATACAATGTAGAATGATATTGCTGTATACAAAGTATACAAAAACTTCTTATCTCCCTTTATGTTTCTCGAATCATCTACTTGAATGAACAAAATTTATTGCGTATGAGGTTCACCCTTCGTTTAAAAGGTGCCATCTAACAGCCGACATTCAGAGATATGAGATTATACTCTTTAAGGACTTGCAAATTTATAATATAATTTATAACATTTTACATTAATGAAAAAATTCATGTGACACATGATTAAATTTGTTTCACAAATGTTATCCAATTATGAAAATAAAAGTATATAATTTCTTAAAAAAATAAAAAAATAAAAAAATAAAAAATAATGAATTAGACTTGGAAATATTCGCCACCAAACGACCCGCAAAAAATTAATTGGCACCATATGATGTGCCACTTCGGACGAAATAAATCTATAAAAATATTATTTCAGTAGGTTCAGTCCGTCACAAGATATTCCAATTTATTGAAATTTATACACACACACACACAAATAATAAATAATAAATTTATATATATATATATATATATATATATATATATATATATATAATGTAATTTTTTGATGTAAAATCTCTACCACACTAAAATAACTATGGAGGTCGACGTAACGTTTCAGTACACTTTTAAAACTGCGGAACGAAAGCTACGTAGTCAGCTATTTCTGCCAGTCTTCTGTCCGAGTTAATCAAAGCGTTGTCTCGTCTAATCTCATGCTCAATGCATCCCACTACCACCTCTTCCTCTTCCTCCACCTCCACTTCTTCTTCTTCTTCTTCTTCTTCTTTCTTCGAACATGATGCACTCCTCTCGTCGGCAGATCGTGAGTCACCTCCAAAAGTGGCGGAAATCGCGCGAGGAGATCACCGCAAGGAAAAGTTATCTTCCCGTAAATCACTTGCACGTTCAGCCTAGCAGACGGAGATTTATCTCGGTGGCATCGTATTTCTTCAAAGAAACACTTTGTCTCTTTCTTTCTCTCGAGCTACCTCGTGCGTTACACGTCGTGACGTTCGAAAAGAACGAGGAAAGGAGAGAGAGAGAGAGAGAGAGAAGGAGAGAAAAGAGCAGAATGATGTGCTACCGTTTGAATAAACGACGATCATCCACCGAGAGAATTTTCGAGTCTTTTAAACGTAATATACCGAGAAGTTTCGATTCAACGTAAATTTGTCTGTGAACGGTATCAGTTCAAAGTATAGATTAGATCTAAGAAGATATGTACTTTGGCTATGTGAAGCAAAAATTTCAATGTAATACGTAAAAATAAATAAATAAATAAATATACGAAGAATTGACTTTTGTAAATTACAAAAATAAGAAACAACAAATATTTTATTATAATCCTTTTAAATTATTTGATTATAAATTTTGTCAAATATATACATTCTATCATTCTATCATTCTATCATTCTCTCTCTCTCTCTCTCTCTCTCTCTCTCTCTCTCTCTCTCTCTCTCTCTCTCTCTCTCTCTCTCTCTCTCTCTCTCTTTAGGAAAACAGAATTTTTTTCATGTCCATGTTAATTATTTGAAAAAGAGCCGGTTCCTTTCTCCCCAATCATAATTAGGCTTCAGACCGCAAAATGTATCCCATGAATACGTCTCGCACTTTATTTCCCCGTACATGTACAAACGCATATATATTTTCTCCCGTCTTCCGGAAGCGGAAGAAGTAACGAGCAGAAGTTTCAACGTGAAAGGAAAGGACGCCGGCGAACGTGAAATCGGCGAAAAGGGCAAACGGAAAGCTCTCGCGAGTTTCGTTCCTCGAACATTCGTTTATCATTACATTTATTTCCTCGAAGCGGTATTAATTACTTTTTAAAAACTCGTTGAAAGGAGAGAACATATGTGGCACCAACGTGTCATCGATGAATAATTCATTTCTACCTTCTCTCTCTCTCTCTCTCTCTCTCTCTCTCTCTCTCTTTCCCTTCGTCTCTCTTTCTCTTTTGAAAACTCGTTGAAAATTTTGATTAATACGTACCGCAAATGAATGCCATGAAAATGAATCGTATCTTTGACACGACGATCGTTCCGAGGACCTTTCCTACTTTTGCTTTTCCGAGCAAAGTGTCAGTTTGGTAGGTATTCAAGAGCAATAAATAAGATATAAATTTTGATTCGCACGGTAAAATTGAAGGGAAGCAAGGAAAAAAATAAGAAGAAAAAGAAGAAGAAGAACTAAGGGAGAATAAGAGCGTAGAAAAGAAAATAATCGACTTCCGCTACGTTAAATCATTCTCTGCCGTTTCTTCTATACATTTTTCTTTACTCTCTCTTTCTCTCTTTCTTTCTCTCTCTCTCTCTCTCTCTCTCTCTCTCTCTCTCTCTCACTCCCTTTCTCTTTCCTTCTATCTTTTTTATATCAAACAAGCTCGATATTTTCTTCGGTATACGTTTCTCTCGACTCGGGAGGAGTGTGCAAGATGATGGGAGACTAAGAAGACGTGGAGAAGGAGACGAAAGGCACTCTCGACTTTACCAACCAACCAACGTTAACTTTCTAAATTAATTCGTAATATGTCTCCACGAAGAACTTGCACGAGATACAAGCTATAGCATATACCTCAATTTCAAAGACACTCTCTCTCTCTCTCTCTCTCTCTCTCTCTCTCTCTCTCTCTCTCTCTCTCTCTCTCTCTCTCTGTGTGTGTGTGTGTGTGTGTCTGATGTCTTTCGTTTCAGTTCCTCATCGTCTTCCACTCTTACGCCCTTGAATTTAACTTCTCCGGACCGAAAGCTAGTCGAATAAAATCACCATCAGAATCGACGAAATGTGTTTGTCCTATGATTACACACGAGTACTGTTCAAATAAGAATCCTGAGTAATTAATAAAAGCAAATTAGTTGCTCCTCTCTTTCTCCTTGCATTCCAGAGGATAAAAAAAAGAAAGATGAAAAGAAAAAAACAGAATTAACGTCAATCGATATGTAATAAATATAAGCCTATCGATTCGTAATATCCGCGCAACGGTTCATTTCGCATTCAATTTTGGTATATAAATTACCCCTAAGTAATTTTCAAACGAACGTATTCTATCCGATGATTCACGATTTCTAAAAGAAGAACTAGTTCGGTATCAAAGCGCATATTACGATTCGAATGCATCGAATCCTACATACGTATACACGTGGCGTGCGAGTACTCTTTAGATTTATTATCCTAATACACACTGATATCGCTTTTGAACCTTGCAAGCACGAATACTTCTTTCGAAAGTGAAAGAGTAAAAAAGAAGAAAAATGGGAATCGTTCGAAAACCTAGCAAGAGATAGAGGATTTTGCGATTTTTTCGGGGCAAAAGCAAAAAAAAAAGAAAAAGAAGAGAAAGGTATAGATAGATAGATATATGTAGAGGGAGAGGAGAAAGAGAGGTAGAGAGGGAAAGAGAGAGAAAGGGAGAGAGAGATTCTTTCGAGGCACGCATACGTCCCATTGTTCCGATACTCGCCTTTTTTCTCATTTCCTCAACGATGTTCCATCGGAATGACCGGGATTTTAGGTCTCTAATTAAGCCCGGAGCCCTATATAGAAGCTTTGTGCCATAATCGCGAGAGTGGAATCGTTACGCGGATGCAGCCCCACGGAAGGAGGATCAGGAAAAAAAACAACTTCCAACTTATTAATTGCCGATCGATGATTTCTAATTTCGATCTCCTCGTATTTCGTGGTGGGGGGAAAAAGGAAAAAAGAAATGATGGGTAGAAGAAGATCAGGCTTTTAGGTTAATCCATTGCCAGTATCTAAGTCACGAATGAATCACAGAGAATGGACGTTACTTTGAAATATTCGTCCCGTTCAATTTATTCGTACCACGTACTCCTCAGGTAATATTAGTTTTCAACTTTTGCTATCCATCTACCTAGATTCTCTCTCTCTCTCTCTCTCTCTCTCTCTCTCTCTCTCTCTCTCTCTTTCTCACGCTCGCTTTACCATCGGTCATATGTAAAGTCCGCGCGATGCAACCGAGACGATGCTTTAAACGTATGCTGAGGCAGAGAGAGAGAGAGAGAAAAAAAGAGAGAAAAAGAGATAGATAGATAGATAGATAGAGAACGAGTGAGGCTGACAGAGAGGGTAAGAGAGTATATGGGGCCGGGAGGGGGTTGGTTGCACAGGAGCACTTAAGTGTTGCGTCCGCGAGATTCGGTTGACCTCCCTGACACTGTCTGCGAAAGCTTTTACGCTGGAGTGTCGAGTGGCAAGCTTCCATCGCACTGCTCCGAGCTCCGACACAGAGAACTTTAGAGAGAGAGAGAGAGAGAGAGAGAGAGAGAGAGAGAGAGAGAGAGAGAGAGAGAGAGAGAGAGAGAGAGAGAGAGAGAGAGAAGAGTAAGCCTCCCCTCTCGACGTCTAAGTTACGTCAGTGTGTACACTGCTGAGAGAAAGATAAAGAGAAAGAGAAAGAAAAAGAGAGAAAGGAGAACAGCGAACGAGAAACTCGACACGACTACGAGGGTTTCTCGTGGCCGTTGTATCGTTCCTGCTTAAATGGAGAAGCGTGCGCGGAGGAGAGAGAGAGAGAGAGAGAGAGAGAGAGAGAGAGAGAGAGAGAAGAGAGAGAGAAAGAGAGTGAAAAGTTAAGTAGGTAGTAGAACGTTTTAATGCCCGCCAAAGCTATGCAAAGTCAAAGGAACAACACGACGTAATGATAAAACGTAAAGTTAAGAAAAAAGAAAGGAAAAAGTAGAAATGGATGAAACAGAGAGTTGAATGATAGTAGTAGAAAGAAATGGACATCGAGGACATTTGTCTTCGCAGATCGAATGCGAGCTACGTAATCTCGATAGAGATGCATCATCAAGAGGAAAATGAAAAAAGAAAAAGGAAAAAATGCTCGTGTTACGTACAGAGAGAGAGAGAGAGAGAGAAAGAGAGAGAGAGAGAGAGAGAGAGAGAGAGAGAGTGGATCAAACGGAAAAGCAATTTCGTGGGCTCGTAGTCGGTGGTCCCGGTCCTGGTCACCGCTCGAATTCGCTTTCCCAGTCGATGGCTTTACTCGACAAAGGGAGATCGTGTCCGTTCGAAACGAAACGTTGGGATCAAAAATAAAAAAAATAAAGAGAGAGAGAGAGAGAGAAAGACAGAAAGAGAGAAAGCGAGATAGAGAGAGAGAGAGAGAGAGAGAGAGGGAGAGAGGGACAAATTCGAAGAGGAAGAAACGAGCCGTGATTAAATACCTCCTATCATTCGAATGGCTTTTTTCGGCGCAGTTGGAGCGCGCTAAAGCATCCGATTTTCGATTCATCGAAGGAGGGTTAAAAGAGGGTGGGGGATTAGGTGAGAGGACAAAAATGAAGGGAAACATAGAGAGAGAAAGAGAAAGAGAAAAAGAAGAGAGAGAGAGAGAGAGAGAGAGAGAGAGAGCATCGTGCACGCGTCGCGATACCGGATATACGTCCTCCCAATGCACGTTAAGAGGTGGAAGGAGAGGGGGGGGGAGAGAGAGAGAGAGAGAGAGAGAGAGAAAGAGAGAAAAAAACAGAGAAAGACAGACGGCGAAAGGGAAAGAGTGAAAGAGCGTGAACCGTTACTGGCAATTTTTTACGAACGAATAATGTCTGCGTTTTCCGCAACTCAGACGACGCCTACGAAGCTCTCGAGGGCCGCAAGAAATCCCATTTGTTAACGGCGTGTCTCTTTATTAACGTCGCCTCGTTATTTCGAGCTCACCCATTGCCACCACCCCTAAACTCCACTCCCTTCCCTTCCCTTCCCTTTCCTCTCCGTTTCCTCTTCCCTGCCTCTTGCGACGCACATCGTTTTTGTTACGTACTCGCTTTCTCTCTCTCTCTCTCACTCCGCGTGGCCGCGTGTATCTCTCGCGGTTTGAATAAAGAACGAGAGAGCGTATAAGCGAAACACACCGAGATGATACCTTTGCCGATAAACAAACGAGTATATATGGATAATGGGGGGGGAGGGCGGCGGCGACGGAGGAGGAGAGGGGGACGGGGTGGGGTAAGAGAAAGAGAGGAGATAGATGAATGGTAGCGATGTCGGGAAATACAGGGAAAGGAAGGGGGGATGGGAGGGACGGTATGGAACAAGGTGCAACAAAGACGGGGTGGAGTTAACGGTGACACCGGAGCTTCGCTATTTTCAAGAGCTCGTATTCGGTGATTATCTTACGGTGTGCTGAACGCGAGATGGTAGGCGTTTGCAAGTAAACAGATCGTTCGTATTTCTTAAGTCGAACTTTCAATGATATAACTCGCGGTTGTACACTCCTTTTCGTACGATAACGATTTGAAATACGAAGCGAATAAAAGTACGTAAAATGCGTATCCATCTTTTGACAGAAAGGATCGATCTGTCGGATATAATGAAGACTGCGAGTGCGTTTTATATGAATAAGCGATGAGCACCGCGTTGCGAGCTATTATCTATATTTCTAATCGTTAGAAGCGAAAATCTAAAAAAAAAAAAAAAAAAAAAAAAAAAAAAAAAAAAAAAAAAAAAAAAAAAAAAAAAAAAAAAAGAAAAAGAAAAAGAAAAAGAAATCAAAAATGGAGAAGAAAAGAAAGAAAATGAAAAACGTCGTGGAATTTGTATCAACGAACTATTTTCATCGTGTCCGTTTAATTTCCTAATTGACTGGTTGCGATAGCAAATGTAATGCATTTTTTGTTACTCATATCATCCACCAATCTACATTTTGCGTAAAGAATCCAGACAGCAAACATCATTGAAAGATATGAATGTTTGTGCGTACACCCGCGCGCGCGAGCGGGCTTGTGTGCATTTCCGAGCCATTACTCTTCTGTTCGAATTACTTAGAATATGATGGGAAATGGACGTTATTGAAAATGCCGAAGCTAATTTTCGATTCGTAATCGAGAGTGATAATAAAAACGATCGGGGAGCTGGTCGACAATTTTGAACGAACGGTTAGGAAAGAAGGGCATGCAGCAACGCAGTGTACTGCAGTACAGTGCGTTACAGTCCATAGGAGAGGAGAGAAGAGGAGAGCGAAGCGTGTGCTCCACGCACCAACATGTATCTGCTATTCAAATGACGTCTACCGAGAGGATAACGAGTGTACCGTTGATCAAAGGCATTTATTTCATACGATTTTGAATCGGCTCGTCGAGAGGCCAATCGGCAGAAATCACCGTTCACGAATTGCTCGGCCGAAGCTTGATACGGCAAAGAGGATCGGGTCTATGGAGGGATGGGAAACGATGAGACAGTGTTTATTATAGGGGGCGAGAGAAAGAGCGAGGGGGCGGGGATGACAAACATTTTGATCGGCAGGCAAAAAACGTTGCTCGTGAACGAGCCGGCTGAAAAAGCTCGTGAAAAGAGATGACGCGAACGAAAGAGCCAACGCGAATGAGAAAGAGAGAGAATGAGAGAGAGAGAGAGAGAGAGAGAGAGAGAGAGAGAGAAAGTGAGAGTGGGAGAGCGAGTGAATGAGAGGAGAGAGGAAGCGAGAAAGAGTATGATGAAGCAGCTTTCTGTGTGAAGCCGAAAAAGCTAAAAGTGCAGCCAATGTAAACCGGTTTGGAGCTCGTTAAGTAACGCAAGTTCGTTCCTGTCGCCAAGTTTATATAATGGACATGGGATTTAGCTGTCTCGGTAAACTTTTCGGTCACATTCGGTAACCGCACCAAGTTTCCCCCGTTTGTTTTCTTTGTTGCTTTATTTACATACCTTCATTCTTCCATCACCAAGTCTGATAAATATGAGCCCTAAAAATAGATTTTTCTCTTTGAAAGGTTCGGGACGGACATTGATAACGAATGGCACTAATTGAGATATAAAAGAAAATGAAGATTCGCCATTTTGTATCATCAGTTTAAATACCCCGATGGCTTTTAGAGAAAAAATGATCCATCGTATTCAATTCTACCAATGGGATTAGAATTTGATGGGACGTTACTACGCGTAAAGACCATTGTGTATTTTGTCTTTTCCAATGTTAAGTCGAAGAAAATTTGCGAATGGAAAGAACGAAGAGTACGTGTGTGTACGTGAAATAATTACCATAAACATGAGTTCGTTCGTCCTACCCGCACCGCCCCCTCCCCCCATCCCTCCCCCCACTTTTTCTCGCTTAAGAGATATAGCCACTTCAAGTTGAAATATTACCTCGTAATAGCTGTTCCGATATGGCCTCCATTAATATTCATACGAAACACACGTCGATACGAAGTATTAATGATTGCCTCTAGTTCGAACACCGCCCTCCCTCTCTGCTCTATTTGATAGCATCAAAGCTACCTGCTATACGTAACGTGCAGTTGTTGTTACAGGTAGTATATACATTGGCCATTGAAGTATAATGAACTAGAAATTGATTTTAACGTACTACCATGGAAAGAAATTAAATTGAATTAAATTAAATAACGCTGTAACGTTCGAACTAGGGAAACATCGTTTACGAGTACGACGTTAAAACGAATTACAAGTAAGAATATGTTAAAATTTCTATACGATATCGTTTCTAAACGTTAACGATTTGACGGCTACGTTACGTTACATTTGAAAATTCTCTTCGATCCCATCTAATCTGAATGTTGTAAGGAGAGAATTCGTTTGAACGCACGTCGATCGCAGAGGTCGCAGATTTTTCTCTCAAGTGAAAGGAGGACGGGACGACGGGCCGAGGTGAAAACGCAGAATGCACCCGGCGATTCTTCCGCGGCTGAAGGTCGGAGGTGAAAGGGCCTTTGAGCATCGCACGCCGCCCACCGAGCTTCTACCACCAAGCGACGTCGCGTTCATATTTCTTCCCTCTCTAGCGATCGAGCTATCTCTCTCTCTCTCTCTCTCTCTCTCTCTCTCTCTCTCTCTCTCTCTCTCTCTCTCTCTCTCTCTCTCTCTCTCGTTCTTTTCCTCTTCCACTCTCGCTCTCTTTCTCTGTCACGCTGGCGCACACAGTTTTCCTTCTGTACGTGTCTAAAAGTTGAGAGAAGAGAAAGAGAAAGAGAGAAAGAGCGAGAGAGAGAGAGAGAGAGAGAGAGAAAGAAAGAAGAAGAAAAAGAAAAAAGGAAAAAAAAAGAAAAAGGCGAGAGCAGCGAGATGAGAGGTGGAGGTGTTTTCCTGCTGACGCGATTCACGTTGCTGCTCTCGCATGCACGCGCCTACCTATGTATAATACCGGTGTGCTACCCTTTGCGAGGTAGACAGAGACAGAGACATAGTGAGAGTAAGAGTAAGAGAGAGAAAGAAAGAGAGAGATAGAGAGAGAGAGAGAGGAAGAGGAAGAGGAAGAGGAAGAGAGAGAGAGAAAGAGGAAGAGGAAGAGAGAGAGAGAGAGAGAAAGGGAAGCAATGCGGCGAGGTGCTTTGGCTCCCGTCGTCATCCACGGCCACGATTAAAATGTAAAGGGATTCATGCTGCGCAGCCAATTTATATGCGTCTGGCTAGACTCGTCCTGAAATCGGTCGGCCTACCATTCCTCGTCTCTGTCTCCACTGGCGGCCTGCCTTCGTCCTTCTCTTCAACCCTTATCACTCTCTTCCTCTCTCTCTCTCTCTCTCTCTCTCTCCCTTTTTTCTCTTTCTTTCTTTCGTTCTCTTCGATAAATTCGCTCGATCCTTTCGTCACTCTTTCTTTCTTTCTTTCTCTCCTCTCTCCCTCTCTCTCTCTATCTCTCTCTTTCTCCTTCTCTCTTTCCCTTTTTTCTCTTTATAGTTATCCAAAGGACATCCATACACCACCTGGCACTACCAGTCTTTTTCACCCCTCTACCTTTATCTCTTCAAAAGAGTAAGAGAGAATCCATGCATTTTTTAACTCCCCCTTTATCGGCGCACGTAAAACGGATATGAAAATGTTTGTCGATCGTCGGTTTCGAAACTTTAAGAGCGGTATATGACACAGATATTATTTTTATAAAAGGGAATATCGTTTTCGATGGTATTTTCCGTATAAATAACGTGAAAAAAGAAACAAACTCAAGTTCCTACCTGGGAAAAAATACGCGTCGGGTACTAGTCAAGGGAAATAAAATAAGACGGGCTCGTTACTTGGAAAGCTCTCGGAATTGAAATAAGCACGGTGTGTGTCTCGCCTTTTCGAATCGTTCCTTTCGAAAAGAACCACAAGTTTGAGGAACGTGAACTCGCAGGGACGTTGGGTGCGCGTACTTGTGAAGTACCTTCACGCAACACACATACGCACGACCCATAACGTAGTACGCACACACGCAAACGAACAGAAGATCCGATAACAAGGTGCTCGCCTCGAGTGAATCATACAAACTCTTGGAGTAGTAGTTATAAATGAAAGCCAACCGGGGCAAACGGCGGCGGCTTTCATTAAAACGAGTTTCCACTGTGCGTGTGTGTGTCGCAGTTTTGCTCATCTTCGCGCCTCCCGTGTAAAAGTCCCTGCGCTAAAACTAATTGCTTGAAAAAGGGCGCCAGAAATAACGCAATTAGTTTCTATTTGCCCTTCTCGGCGAGAAGATCTAACGTCCGAATTATTTCGTTAAGAGCAAACGTTGAGAGAAAAATAATACCCACTTTTCTCGGTAAATCGTGTCTCTCGTCAAATTCAATGACTTTTAATCCATTTTTAATGTTAAACTTATTACTAACCAATCAGGTAGATCCACTTGTTAACGTATATTACAACATTGTTATGTAAATTTATTTATTATTAGAATGCATCTATAAATATAGGTTTTATATATTATATACAGAGGAAAAGAGCTACAAATATGGAATGTTTTTTTTAGAATTTCAAAATTACAAAAAGAAATTACAAAGATATATATATATATATATATATATATATATATATATATATATATATATATATTTCTTTTTACCAAAGACCCAATGAAATACAAAGTGCTTTATAAAAGAGGATATATACATATTTGAGCAATCAAAACTTCTTTTTCTACGAAATACAACCATGTCATAGTTATTACGAAAAAAAAAAATCAGAATTACGTTTCTCCATTTTCGAAACGAGCTCACGAATATGGAATATAAATGAAACTAATGAAAGAATACGCTTGAGCGAAAAAAACAATTTCCATATTTGTATAACTCACGACCTAAAAATTTTATGACGTGCCATATTTATTCTTGTTAAAAAGAGACGAACTTACCAAATAATAATCGAAACTATAGGTTTTTCCATAATCATTGATGCAACGGCAACGGTTGAAATGAAAATTGAAGTTTGTGTTAGAACCGCGTGAAAATATTGATATTATATTTTTATCCAATCATAAAAACGGAGAACCTTTTGTCATTCCTGGATACTTATCGTATTCGAGAAAAACGTTTCGCAGATTAAATATTACAAGTTAACCAAATCAAATCTTCAAGTATCCAAGAATTCAAGTATTCCAAATTAGTGAGCTCATTTCACAATTGTCCCCGCTTTCATTACATATACGAATAGTTACATTATTATTTTTTATTTTTTTACACGAAACTTCGTTCAATACGATTCGTCGTATCGTTCTCGATCAATTGACATCATGTCCATCGTCACTTTTAATGTCTACGAGTTTTCACGTGTTCATGCGTAATTTCGTTCGGCATAAAATTCATAAATAAAAAAAAAAAAAAAAGAAAAACAAATTAAAAATATTATTTCGAGACAACTCTCCGAAATCGTGCCGAAAGAGAAGGTGGTTGAGGGTGTTGGAAAGGGCTGATGATGGGGGGGTAAGGGGGAAGGAAGGAATTTTTAAAATCACAGAAGAAACAATAAGAAACGCTTGCAAATTCGTCGGCGTTGAAATAATGTATGCAAGATGCGCGACGACGCGCGGCGGCACGCATTTGTACGCACGCGGCGAAGAAAAAGGTGGTGTGGCTCTCTCTCGCAACGTCGTGAACGTGAGACGACGGGACGAATAAAACAGTGGATCTCCCTTTTCCAAATGACATCGACCACGCGTGGTAAAGGCTAACACGATTTATCTTCCATCGGATCGACGAGGGAACGTGCATATTATCGTATCGACCGTGTATACGATCTCAATTTTTCTTATCTTCCTATTAAAACGAAATACTTTTACGTTTAAAATGGGGAGGGGGGCGAGACATAGACGGGAGGGCGGGGCGAGGGAAGGGGAATATATCGAGCGCGTTTCGGATTTATCTAAGTGCACGATAAATACGTAATACAAATTGTGAAATAAAACGTATCTCGCTGTTCTCACTTCGACGTAATTTCGTTAACAAGATGTCACGGACAAATATTATTATATTAAATTCTAAAGGAAATGGAGGGGCGGAGGGTAAAAGAAAGAAACAAAAGAAGAGAAAAAAGCAAATAGTTAATATACGGAGCATACAATGAGATATATAAGTTATCCCCGTGTACTTGGAAAAATAGACTACTGGCATCGAAAATTTCGAGATTACATCGCACGAGAGAAGAGAATTCCAATCTTCGTACGGTCGAAAAGATTCCAATCTTCTTTTTAAAGAGGCACGCTTACGAACGGAAGATGAGAGGAAGGAAAGGGAGATTGAAGGAAGAAGGAAGAAGGAAGAAGGAAGGAAGAAGGAAGAAGGAAGGAAGAAGGAAAGAGAAGAATCTGCAATACACCGAACTTCATCTCGTACAACATGCAAAACAATTTCGAAAGCAAGGACGTTTACGAGGCTATCGAAGGTCGGGGAATAGGTTAGGTTGCGAACTGGCGTAAATTTTTGAAAAAGGGCGGGTGTAAGGCCGTTACACGATCGTAGGAGAAACTCGTTCTCGGCTTGAAACTGCGACACACCATTCGCCCTGGTAATTCCGCATACGATATATTTTTCCGGATCCTGTAATAACGGCAAATTTCAACGAGAAGCTATGCAATACAAAAATTTCTCTCTCTCTCTCTCTCTCTCTCTCTCTCTCTCTCTCTCTCTCTCTCTCTCTCTCTCTCTCTCTCTCTCGTTCACTCGCACACAGGTAAACACGTACACACGTGTTTTTGCGAAGAAGTTTCGTGGAATAACATTACTAAATTGAATCGTTCGACCATGGTAGATAGGAACGAAATAAAAAAGCTAAAGAAGAATAGAGAGGAGGGAGATAGGGAGGGGGTGGGCAGAAAGAGAAGGAAGTTATCGCGAGAAAGAGAAAAACGTAGACGTTCATGGTAAATGCATACCGCGTAAAAGGCAAGACGACGACGATACTACTACCCATTGTTTCGCATATCGAATTTGAGCCTAACGCCAGACAAAAACTTTCGCTCTCTCTCTCTCTCTCTCTCTCTCTCTCTCTCTCTCTCTCTCTCTCTCTTTCTCTCTCTTATATACCTATGTACGTACGTGGTTGGGTAATAATAAGAAAAGTAGACGACGGAATGAGAAATTTTTCTTGACTCGTAGACGCGACTATAAAAACGTTAACATTAAATGGAATAATAATATAATATTTATTTTTCTCTCTCCCCCGTACGTTTTCGTATTCCGTTCCATGCTAGATCGAAGTCATTCGCGTATAAAAATTCATACTGTTAAATCGTTTTAATCAATTTAACGCTTTGAAAATACAAATTTCTTTTTCTTTTATCCAACTTGCAAACATCAATCCAACATTTTTAATGTTTGTACACGTTTTTCTCGTTCTATGCGAGATCGAAGTTATTTATATGAGTGCGATCAATTTATACCGTTAAATCGTAATAACAACGAATAAAAAAAATTTTGTATTTATCCGTCTAAGCAAACATCAATCCAACATTTTTAATATTTGTATACGTTTTTCTCGGTGCACGCGTGATCGATATCATTTTCACGAGTACAACAATTTATATCGTTAAATCGTATTAATCAATTTAACACGTCGTATTACAAATCGTAAATACAATTCGTATGAATCAATTGAAAATAGAAAAATTTTTTATTTATTTATCTTTCCAACATTAATCCAACATTTTGTAATGTCCTACTGGCGTTTGTTTCTTTAGAAACGTTCCACCCTATCGGAGCCGTTATATTTTTGCGAGTGTACCTAGGGTATAATTCAATATCGAACAATAGAGAACCCTTTAAAACGATGACGGAGTAACCTCGACCTTGCGCCTTCGAAAGTGAAAGGATAGAAATAATAAAAAGAAACAGTGAGAAGGAGAAGAGGAGGAGGAGGAGGAGGAGGAGGAAGGTTCTCGTACTTGTCGCGACGTCGTCCATCCGGAAGGGTAGGGGTATAAAGGGTAGGATGAGAGAGAGAGAAAGAGAGAACAAAGGGGAGACAAAATATAAGGCGAGAAGGAAGATATTGCAGTCGGTCCCGGCCGATTTACTATTTTAATAAAGTGGATGCGAAAAGGCGAGCTTTGAAATTATGGGCAGGTATGGAACGCGAAGAAGGAAGCAAGGAAGGAAAGAAGGAGGAAAAGGGAAGAGGAAGGAGAAGGAGAAGGGAACGAAAACAGGAGAAGGTGAAAGGGGTGGTGGTGCTAATGGCGCCATAGATTTCCACCCTTCCATGCCTTTCGCCTGTCCTCAGACTCACTCCACCCTTTCCGTAACCATTTCGTAGTAAGGACAACGAGGAGAGAATCTACTAGTAGAAAAAAGAGAGAGAGAGAGATAGAGAGAGGGAGAGAGAAATGAAGGATGGACGAGGGGGCCGAAAGAGTACGAGTCGCTTAACCCTCTAAACGCGCGGAATAATTTACGATCGGTTCCATCCGCTCGCGTTCTTCGACTCTTCCAGCTTCTTTAGAACATTTCTTCTCGACTCCTTTTTTCTCCCATTCTCTCTCTCTCTCTCTCTCTCTCTCTCTCTCTTTTTCTGTCTCTTAGAAAAGCAACACTCATCCTCCCTCTACAGGGCTCGCGACTCACCCTTTAAAGAGGCAACGGCATCGATCGATCGCTCGTCGAATTTTCGAAGCACTTATCGTCAGCTCCGAAGCTCCACTCTTCCCAGCCCAACCCACCAGAAGCTCTACCAGCCCAGCCCAGCCCCAGCCCAACCCGTCCCGGCCCGGCCTGGCCCGACCCAACCACCCTCTTCCCTCCCACCGCCCCCTCCCCCCTCTCGATACTCACTCTTACAACTCCATCCCTTTCCCGAGTCGCATAAAAATATCATTTCCGATATTTTCACACGAGTGACTCGATCGTACGATCGGTTTGTCGCGCATTTTCATTCCTTTCGTCTTCCCCTCTCCTCTCAACCCTCTCCTTCGTAATCCTACGTCGAGAGACATTTCTTCTCTCTTTCTCTTTCTCTCTCTCTCTCTCTTAAGAAAAGAAAAAAAGGAAAGAAGGAAAAAAGAAGAAGAAGAGGAGAAAGAAGAAGAAGAAGAAAAGAGGAACAAAAAGAGAGAAATAATCGTTGCTAAAGCTCGTTTTATAAATTTAAGGGGACGGGTTACGTTATTGGTATACCTCGTTCTAAAAAGATATTAATTAAAAGAATGAAAGAATAAACAAGCCTGGCATATAACGAGAGGAAAATGCACGCACACGCACACATGCTTGCATAGATGTGCGCGCGCATGTGTATATATATATATATATATATATATATATATATATATATATCGCAAAAGCTTAATTTTCTCTCTCTTTTTCTACTACGGCATAATTTCGTTCTCGCTCGTTTGCTCTTGCGTTTACGCAGGTCGAACCAAGGACGATGCGACGCGATCGCTTCGGTATACTCGAAGGGAAAAGACCCTGTCGTACAAAAGACATTACAATGAACAAGAGAATGGAGGGTGAATGGAGTGGGGTGAATACGGAGTAGGGAGAACGAGAGCGAACGGGGGAGGAGGAGGGAAGTAGGTAGAAGAGCCGAAGAGCAAGTGGATAATATGTCGAAGTTCTCTCTTGTCGTCGTCTACTCGAAATCCAGAATCTGACTGCGAAATGAAAGAAGAAGAAGGAGAAGGAGAAAGATAGATAGATAGAGAGAGAGAGAGAGAGAGAGAGAGAGAGAGAAAGCAGTCTGCCACAAGAATTATAATAATGCCTGAGGGAAAAGATTTCATGGCGTAGATTTAATTACGAGTTACTGTCGCAATATTCTCAGATTACTTACCGGGCATTCGCACGGCTCCTTTATAGTCCTGGGCCATCCTACCTTGTGGTTGGATATGTATACGCCGTGTCTCGAGTATTAAGGAGAGGGAAAAAGGGACAGAAAGATTGGGGGAGAGAGAGAAAAAAGAGAGAGAGAGAGAGAGAGAGATAATAGTATAGAACGACGAAGATAGAGAAACGCGAAAGGAGTTAAGGAGAGGGTTGGGAAATGTGGGTGGTCGGAGACGGAGAGAGAGAGGGGGGGGGTGTGGTTGGGAGAGAAAGACAAGCGTCTTTTCACGAAACGCGCTTCCGTCATTGTACTGTCCTATCGCGGCTGCGTGTACTTTTTTAATTATATCTCGCATGTATAAAATCGTAAAAGGCAGTTGGCTGAATCTTCGCCCTTTTCTTCCTCTTCTTTTCTCTTCACTCCTCTTCACCCTCTCTCTCTCTCTCTCTCTCTCTCTATCTCTTATTCTCTTCGAGGCTCGCAATCACAGTTGTTACTTTAACAAGTCCCTTTCAAACATCCAACCGAGGATAACGTTTCCATTTACGCTCCTGGCATATTTAAATAGCCGCCCTTAGATCGTTTTGCGTGACTCTTGCGAACTCTCTCTCTCTCTCTCTCTCTCTCTCTCTCAATCTCTCTTTGCCACAAGTCCAACGGACAAAGAATAAAAGGAGAGACAGGCGGACGGTGGCGCGTCCCTTTAAACGGACATCGCGACGCGAGACAAAGTCGAATAAAATAAGTCCTCTTCCTTCGACTCGCTCTACCAGAATTATAAATGAATTTTACCGACGTTAATGTAAATTCAACGTGACCGCGAACCGAACTCTCCCCCCCCCCGGCCCCTCTCCCTCTTACTTCAGACGAACGCGTCAGCCTTCTTTTCTATGCAATCTGCGTCGTCCTCTGTGCGAGCAAAACGAGCATTCTTGTATATAACAGATATCTACAATATCTACTTGTTATCTACACATGTAACGAAAAAAAAAACGTAATCCATCATAACCGTTAATCGTTTCAAAAATATTAAAATATATATATATATATATCTTACGGGACTTATTAGAATTAATGAAATGTTTATACATTTTTCAACTAACATTTAGTGTCACCCTGTATATTATACGATCATGAGCTACTCAGGATGTAGAATCGTTCGTTTGACGACACAGTCCGATTGAATCTATCGACGATTTTATTATAATTCAATTTTCTCGTACAAAGAGAAAGCTTCGCGTCGGGACGAGTTTGAGAAAAGGGTGGTGGAGGCAGAGATAGGAGGGGGGGTTAGTGGAGACAAGGAAGACAGAGACAGAGATAGAGAGAGAGAGAGAGAGAGAGAGAGAGAGAGAGAGAGAGAGAGAGAGAGAGAGAAAGAGAAAGAGAGAGAAAGAGATGGAAATGACGCGAGCCTCTTCCAAAGTTGCGCCCCGATCGAATTTACGTTCGAGTCCTTTGTGCACTGGATCACGATAGAAAGCGAATTAAGAGGGGGGTCTCGTTTTAATGAGTTTTCAGGCACGAAATAGGTGAGACGACCAAGAGACTCTCCTCTCATGCCATTAACATCTCTCTCTCTCTCTCTCTCTCTCTCTCTCTCTCTCTCTCTCTCCGAACAAGAATGCGAGCGAATCTAATCCTGATCGAAGAGTTTCGCGTTCTTTTACCTCGAATTCCTTCAGGACTTTGTTCTTTCTATCCTTCAATCTCTCTCTCTCTCTCTCTCTCTCTCTCTCTCTCTCTCTCTCTCTCTCTCACTCTCTTTTATTACGCTAAAATATTTAACAAGAGCTCGCTAAATAGACATTTTCAAAAGAATAATACTCTGGGATTCCATTTAATTCCTTTAGTTCTTTGATTATCGTCAAACAATAATCGATTGTAGTCAAATAATCTTACAAACTCTTCGATTCTTATCCTAATCGCTCGAACACTTCGATTTCTACATATAAACGTTGGTATAGATTGAGACTGGCCGTATACGATTAAATGGGAATATGTATTTTAGATATTAGCTAATTATATAAAACGCGTGGAGATTTAATTTCTAAAAGATGAAAGGAAAAAGAAAGTAAAAAATAAAAAGACAGAGAAAGGAAGAGGCAAGAAAAATCCTAAGACTAAGGTGTTCGATGATATTAAATTGTAGCACGTAAATAGAGTTTCTCTTTTCATTTCATTTTAAGCACATGAAAAATTCACACGACGTTATAAAAGCGCACCTGTATACGTCGTTATAGAATACGAAAGGTACATTCGTGTTATTCGCGTAAGTAACGAACGGGTCGGAAAAGTCCGAGGAAGGAGAACGGGATGCCGCTATAAAATCAGTCGTGAAACGGCTCGATTGTTCCGCAACAACGTATCTCCACTGGTTTCGTTCAGCAGAGCAAGGATAATACATATTTAATGCGATAATAGAAGCTGGATGTTTATGGTACGGCCGCTCCTCGCTATTAACTTGTATAATCCATTACTTAGCGAAATAACTGCGTCCATATACTCGACAAAGATAATACCTTCTCAATATTGCTTTCTCGGGAAAAGTGACGTTTCTAACTTCAGCTATGTAGATAATTATATGAAGGAGCTACGTTAACATCACGAACGACTAACTTACGTAAGTCACATTTTCCATTGTCATATAAAATTCTACCTTTTTAACATTTATGATCAACGTTATTTGAATTACGATCGAAGTGTCGTGGCATTAACGAGAAAAATGAGAAATATTTAATTTCAAATGTGTGGAGAAAAAATTTACGTATTGCGTATTGTTTAAAAAATCAACGTACTCAGTTTTTTTTTTTTTTTTTTTTTTTTTTTTTTTTCATTTTTTAATCGCTTTCGAATAAAATATCCGAGCCTTAGATGGTTTTTCTTTTATACGCGGATTAATTCAACGTTCATGATATACCCAGCTATAGGAGATCCCTTTTAAACGTAGGAAAGGAGAACGCGTTTTTAACGTCGAACTGATGAAAGGGAACAAGAAAGAAAAATAGAGAGAGAAAGAGATTGAGAAAGAGAGAGAGAGAGAGAGAGAGAGAGAGAGAGAGAGAGAGAGAGAGAGAGAGAAAGAGTTAGAGAAAAGATGAGGAGGATTGAAATTTGCATAAAGAAAAATAAGGACGAAGCTCTCTCGTTGTAATTTACGCTTGAATCTCGTCAACCTACTTTTTTATCTACCCAAATGATACGTATTCCCTTTCCTATTGTTTTCCACCGAGCGTTCTAAATCGCCGAGAGAAATGTTGAAATCGTTATCCGAGTTGCGCTTCTTATTCAAGGACTTACGACATTTCAACGCGTCGAATTTTTATCGTTTGATTCAGACGATCTCGCATTGTGCGGGAAAGTGGAACGATGGTCGTTTAAAGGTACACCGCGTATAGTTTCCATTCGAATTGAACTTTTCTTTCGAAATAAGATTTTGATAGTCGCTTTATAAGATAAACGCATGAATTTATTCTGACGATATTTTCTTTACAATTACGATGAAAGTAATAATCTCTCTCTCTCTCTCTCTCTCTATATATATATATATATATATATAAAGACTTTGCATAATTCAATTTTTCGCTCAAGATCGAAAGCATTATCTTAAACTATACGAGGCAATGAAAAAAAAAAAATAAAATGAAATGAAATGAAATAAAATAATAAAAAAGGTATGGATAGTTTTGTATTGTAGGCCGACGTTTGCGCTCGGATATATTCGGTAGGAAATATATTATAGAAAAAAAAAAAAAAGAGAAAGGAATGAAGAAAGAAAGAAAAAAATTAACGAAGATTTGAAACGATTAATACTTCGAAATTATTATATCGTTATAATAAAACTAAACGCCGATACTCGTTAAATCCGCTCTAATAGCCATTACGAAAAGCTTTCCGCTCCAAAGAAAAACTTACTTTTGGATCCTTTAGATCCAAAGCCGAAGGAAAGGAGAGCTATTTCCCTAGGATGGAGAATTTTCAGTTGGAAAATATTATGAAACGAGGTTTAAAGCCGGCTCTGAGAATATGGCTCTTAATAAGAGGACGCGATTTATCCTACTCTGAGTCTTGAGGGTAGTTGAGAAAGAAGGATGGAAGAATATAATAATTATAGTAGAGAGAGAGAGAGAGAGAGATGGAGTAACAAAGTGAAGGAGGAGGAGTTTATTCGCTTTAGTCGCGAGAAAAGTAGAGGACTTTCGACAGGACACGACGAAGGAGAGAAACGTCTTGTTATCCTTGATGCTTTATCGAGAAGGCGTCTCTATCTTTCTCTCTCCCTCTCTTTTTTGATACAATCCTTCAACGTCGAATCAAGGGTCGTAAGGCTCGATAAGAAAGTTTGAACGTTCTTCCGGCAATTTTCAACCATCCATCTTCGGATCCTTCGTCCTACGTCGAAAAGGGTTTATATCCGGAAGTTTCAAAGTTCTACTTTGCTCGCACGATTATATACTCGGCAAGCTTCTTATAACACAACAACTAAGGTCGTTAAAATCTGTCGAGTTTGAACCTTAGTCATCGGCCCTCTTCAATAATAACCAACAGAAGCATCACACAACAACTACAACAGCCAGGATTGGCTACGACGATATTAGGATATTCCAACGTTCCCTCCCTCCCTCCCTCCCTCCCTCCCTCTCCCTCTCTCTCTCTCTCTCTCTCTCTCTCTCTCTCTCTCTCTCTCTCTCTCTCTCTCTCTCTCTCCCTCTCTCTCTAACTTTCCAATGACAAGGAAAATAATTAAGACGTTATCTAATTTTCATACAACGCTATGACTATCAATAAGTAGGGTAGGGTATGACTAAGAATATACCAGGTGTATCACGAAACACGATCATCCTATTGTTAGATTATTTTATTATTTAGCCGACCGAACGAAAAATTGTTTCGTCTGATTAATTTTTTCCTTTTCTTCATCCGAAGCGAAAAGAAAGAAAAGAAAAGAAAAAACATTTAAAAACGATATTTCGATCGAAAGAAATTTGTACGATTCGATCAATGAAAAATTATCGTACGGTACGTTAAACGCGTAAGTAGAGATTATTAGATAATTTGATTGTCATTAATTCAATCCTTCGTTGTATTGTTCGCAAACACTTATTTCCGTACGTTGAAACACGTCTAACCGATATCGAAAAGAAATGTTTTCCTCCGTTGGATCTCTTTCTATGGGATGGATACGTAGTACATCGAAAGAAATAGTTTATGAGGAAGTATCAAAACGATGCCGGAGAATCATATTATGCGCAGGAGAATTGTAAAATTCATGTTCGGCAATATCAGTACGGATGATGTCGTAGAAATAGTTGAACGTGCATCTGTATTTGTCGTCTATGCGATTTTATTGGAAAAAGAATTTTAACCATAATCCGAATCCGATTCGGCTCATAAATATATGCAAAAACCCTGTGTATAACCTGGGTTACACAACTGGGACTATTGACAAGTTGTAATCCAGGTACACGTTATGAGAGCGAGTTACAAGTTAGATTTTATATAAATACGTATACAAATATACCTATCCATAGATTTTCGAGCAAATATCTCGTGACTGGTTGAAGTTACAAAAAAAGTTTAACAGGGATAAATTAGAAACGGGATCCAAGTTATTTATCTGGTGTATGTAAAAAAAAAAAAAGAAGTTTTTTGTTCTATTACTTGTGACATTTACGAGTTATTCAAGGTTAGGTAGTTCTTTCTTTTGTTTTTTTTTTTTATGGATATCTACAATCTGCATATTTACATAATAATGATCGATGGTATCTAGCAAAAAGTCGCTGATATCCATTGTTTAAGAGATAATCGATATTTTAAATACTAAAACAATCAATCGGCTTTTCATGTAGCAATTTTGTAAAACGATCGTCGAATTACATAATAGTTCGATAAGTCGATTAAAATCGAACAGGATCTTTGACCTTCAACTCGTCAAAATGCACGACTACTTGATTTGCAAATAA
>OU426999.1:7001689-7014189 GCA_911387935.1 Dolichovespula saxonica
TGCCAGAAGAACGTTACCGTCGCTTTTAAAATGGACATTTTCGATAACACGATTGTTTATCATACGACGTCAAAATATAATTTTATAAAATTGAACGAGCTTTCTCTCTGTATTTACGTATGGAGATATAATACGCGACATTTTATCACGAAAATTCATACATTCGAAAGTTCTAAGGACCAATTGATTGTCAATGACAATACTTCAAATTTTCATAGGGGATTCATTGCTGGAATATCATCTAATTTTCTATTATTTCTCCCCATCCCTAGCAAAACAAAAAGAAAAAAGAAGAAAAAACTACTTTCCGGGAGAACCATAAAATTCATTGGGATTTATTTTGAAATGGCTATTACGATGGTAAATACTCTTGTATACATGGGGCGTTGTATTAACGGGAAAGGGATGGTGGTGTCTGTTAAAAAGAGATCATTATACGCTTCTACTAGCAGTGAAGCAGCGAAGGGAAGGGGGAAGGGGATGGTGGGGATAGCGATCAAGACGAATGACGCAGAAGAAAAGTGATTCTCTCGAGTAAGTATAATACGAGTCCTGCGCGACCTCCAGAGAGAAAGTCAGAAAAGACAAAAGAGATAGAAAGAATATTCCCTTGGGCTATCCTCGAGGTCTCGTAATTCTCTATTTACGTGAAGGATGGACCCTACTCTCTCGGTACATTCTTATTTTATCATGCGATATATCTCACTTCAAAATATTCCTTTACAGAATATTCCACCGGACATTTACGTTCGATAAATAATGTTCTTGAAATAATAATAACAATTAATTGAGGAGAAATTTTAATTAACGTAATTTACACAGATATTAACGATATATATATATATATATATATATATATATATATATATATATATATTAGTTATGAAGAAAAAACAGAGAGAGAGAGAGAGAGAGAGAGAGAGAGAGAGAGAGAGAGAGAAAGAGAGAAAAATAAAGGACCGACTAATTCTGGCTCATTTCGTTTCTTTACGAGAGCAAACGTACGTAACGCTTCCGGATGATTATTCAAGACTAAGGTCAAACAGAAAGGAGGGAGGAGGAAGAGTAGGAGGAGGAGGAGGTAGAATCCTTGTTCTCGAATATCCAGGCGATATTACAGCGGAGGTACATCGATCAATCGGCCGCATTCCCAGCGAGTTCTCTGACCGCGAATACGAACAGCGAGAACAAACAACAAACGCGCTCCTTTCTCATTATCGAAGAAGAAATCATTCTCGATTTTATTCCTTTCGATCCGTTTGGAAATTACTTTCCGTCTCGGTTAGACTTTGTTTTACCGACATTTCGAAACCGTTGTAAAATCGAAAAGTGAGATAAGAAGATAAAGAAAAAGAGAATTTGGGAACGAAGAGAAAAAGATATAGAAATAAAGAGAAAAGAGAGAGAAAGAGAGAGAGAGAGAGAGAGAAAGAGAGAAGTAGAGAGACAGCATAGACAGACAGATATATATAGAGTGAGAGAAAGAGAAAGAGAAAGATAGAGAGAGAGAGAGAGAGAGAGAGAGAAATATACCGTGAGAAAGAATGAGATAGAGAATCAAATATCGCGAGAAATCGGGAACGATACGGTCCCTGATAGAGAAGAGTACGAAAATAAATAAAGAAAGAAAGAAAGAGAAAGAAAGAGAGAAAGAGGGGGTGGGGGTGGAAAATGAACGCCAAGAGGAAACGCGGCCGGCTCGAACAAATACGATTTTGTCGGCGAACGCGCGGAGCTCACCGCATTTCGTCGTCGTGTGTTAATCCCTTTATCCCCAATGCGTCCCTCCCTTACTCTATCTCTCTCTATACCTTTCTCTTCCTTCCTTCCTTCCCCTTCATACGCGGCCGTGCTTGCCAATTCCATCCTTCTCCACCCCTCTCGCCTCTTCCCCCGTCCCTCTTCATCTCTACTACCATCCACGCGTCTCGATTCTTTCTTTTTTCTCTCGATCTTCGACTTCAGCTCTTCCTTTTGTCTTCGCCATTCCATTTATTTCCCTCGTTACCTCTTTCCCTTCACCTTTTCTTTCTCTTCCGCCCCACCCCCGTCTCCTCTTCCTCCACCCACTATGAGCTTCCCTCTTTTTCTTCACCCTTATCTATCTGCTGTCTGTCTATCTATCTATCTATCTATCTATCTATCTATCTATATCTATCTATTTATCTATCTAACTATCTTTATCCTCGCGTAAAGTCTTATAACGTTTAACCGAAACTCTAGGCAGGAGCTTCGAAAGGATATTTCCAGTAGGAGCCCGTCCGACCTCTTTAATTTCTCGAAGGAGTCGATTCAGCGAGCTTTCCAACGCGATATATCTAATTATCGTCGGACGTGTATCGTGTATTTATCTCTCTATCGTGTAAGATCCAACTATAAGAAAAACTTAATTAACGGACAGACGAACGAACGAACGAACGAACTAACGAACAAGCTTACCGATCGACGATATCGTTTCTTATCGTCGAAACTTTCTTTATGAAATCGTTCTTTTTTTTTTTTGTACGAAAAAGAAACACGATTTTCTTAACAATAAGAAAATCATATTCATAACGGTCATCGAAGAATCAGTATTAAAAATTCGAGAATGAACTAGGTAAGAAAATCTTTTGAACATTTTTTACCCGCGCCATCCTCCCTCACTCGTCACCCTACCCACGCTTCCCTCTCTCTCTCTCTCGCTCTCTCTATCTTTTCAGGACCAAAGATAATCTTATTTATCTTCGTATGACGAAATGGGAAAAAAAAAGAAAAGTAAAAAGCTAACGTTGAAAAAAGATACGCGAGAATGCGTCTTGCGCGATAAACTTAAGCCAAAAAAGAAACGTTTTGAGTAAAAACAAGAGAGAGAGAGAGAGAGAGAGAGAAAGAGAGAGAGAAAGAAAGAGAGAGAGAGAGGATGAAGAAGAAAAGAGAAAGAACGAAAGTAGAGAAACGGCGAAAAAATGTAACACCTCGAATCTCGTTCGCGCGATTTTACGAATTCTTTCGAGCACGGAGAGTCCGCTGTTATCGCGACGCTAAAAGATTAACGCTTTTGTCCAGCTCGCTTTATCAAGAATACCTACCACTAGGCTACCATCGTATCACACTACGTGCCCAGGAGAGACGTCTGCTAGAGTCGTATTTCTTTGGGTTCCGGGCACGTGCGCCTGCAGAAACCGTACGTTTTACATCTGTTCGCGCTCGGTCGACGGTATACTAAAATAGAGACGGCGAGTTTATCAGACGCCCATGCTATACAACATATACACTACCCTAACCGCATACGCAGAGAGAGAGAGAGAGAAGGGGGGGGAGAGAAGGAGAGAGAGAGAGAGAACGGGAGGTTATTTTGCTGCCGTCATAGGTACCCACAAAACGTTCTCCGCGTTATATCTTGACATAGCTTGCACCAACACAAATACGAGAGAGAGAGAGAGAGAGAGAGAATTCTCTCTTGAACATGCACGTAACACGTGCCATCGCGTCATCCCTTGGATACGAAATGTTCTCTGCTAGGTACGTGCGAACGTATGCATCCACGGACAGTATGCCTATGTCATCGTGTCCAGCACACGCACAGACGTACCCCTACGTGTCATATAATTAACATAATTTCCAAGGTACATAGAAATTGGCAGAAATTACACACACGTGTAAACGCTCGCACGTGTATGTATGTATATGTGTGTGTGTAGGGGTGAAAGTGGATGTATACACACCCGCACACATATATAACATTATATATATATATATATATATATATATATATAATATATATTATATATATATTACACACACACACATGTATTTATTTCCATAATATATAGTTATATGCATATCTATATGATACTATATGTATACGATGTATAGGTATATTGCATATTCATATCTCTATCGAACGGTAGGACGAGAAGGTGCACCAATGGATGTCTCGTCTCTCTCTCTCTCTCTCTCTCTCTCTCTCTCTCTCTCTCTCTCTCTCTCTCTCTCTCTCTCTTCATCTGTCTCTTTCTCGATGAGAAAGAGAGAGAGAGAGAGAGAGAGAGAGAGAGCAAGAGGAAAGGAATATTTTACGTATACCATTTACAAATATATATATATATATATATATATATATATACCTCGGTACTTACGTACGTAAATAAAAACTGATAATGCTTGAAATGTCTCTATACCGCAATTTCTCGGTTCGCAGGAGTGACCCGTTTTAATTATAACCAGAAAATATCCTACCTAACTGACGTCGATAGGATATAATAATTTACTTTTAACTATTTATCCCGAAGCCCATTTTTAAACGGATGTAAATCGATACGATGTTTTTTCTAGATCGTCGAAAAAATTCCATGAGGTAAACGATTTGTAAAAAGATCGCCATGAGCGTTAGTTCTATACGTATGGTTCCGTGTACGTGAACGTTCTATACCCATACAGAGTGATCTATAGGGTATGTAGTATCTACGTGTTATGCTTTGATAATTTACGAGAGCGCCCACTGTTTTTCTCTCGCTTTTATAGAAGCCCTCCGGAAAAACCATACACCGCCGTTCGTAGAACGGAGAAGCACGTTGCAGCCTATCGATCATCGTTACTCGCTTCTCGTTCGTTCGTTCGTTCATTCGTTCGTTCTTTTCTAATTTAACCTCCGCTCTTTGCCGTGTCGATTTTTTGCCGTGTCTCAATCACGTTCCATCCCCCATAGTAATTTACATTCCCTATGTACTTTAACGTCCGCTATAATAACCTGTTGAATTTTCCGATTTAACCCGCTTCATTCGTCAATCGTTTCATCCATTTAATGGTATTTCGCATTCTTTTTATTTTTATTTGTATTGTTATTTTTATTTTTATACTTTTCTTTTTTTACTTTTTCCTTTTCTTTTTTATTTTTTTACTTTTCGTCGAAACTAATATCCCCACTGATGGTGTAAAATTGATGAAGAAAAAATTAGTAAAAAAAAAAAAAGAAAACTAAATCGATCTTAGACAGGATCGTTTTACGAGAATATCGTGTTTCATTGTATTTCACGAAAGGATCGTCGAAGTTTAAGACAGGGAGAAGAGGTAAAGGGAGTAGTAAGTACCAATCGTTCTCGAACATCGATCAATCAAGAAAGACACGCTCGGGTGCGTTTCACACGCGGAAATGTTTTTCTCTCCTTTTTAACGTTCGCTCGGGATAAACCCTTTTCCTCGGGAAAGGAGTGACGAAAGAAGGAACGATGGTTAACGGAAGAAAGATTTACCACTTCCTAGTATCTACAACTTTTTCCTTCGTTCGATCTTTCAACCACGTCTGTCACTCCTCCCGTCTCGTACGTGGCGGGTATAAGAATTTTCTGTTAAATGCATTTAACACAAAATTAAAAAAATATATATATATTTTTTGTTCAATACTTTTACGATCATCTTCATCATCATCATCATCATCATTATTATTATTATCATTATCATCATTATTATTATTACCGTTATTATTAATAAATAATAATAATAATATAAATAACGATAATTTAAATATTATCCCGTTATAAATTATTAAAAGTAACCTTAAACGAAATAACAATTCATAACTCATTATAGATTCTTATCAAGTTCTTAACTCGAGAGAGAAACACCCTATACTAAGTAAGAAGAAGAGAAAGGGGAGAAAATGAGGAGAAGGAGGAGGAGGAGGAGGAGAAAGGAATGAACGAGTTGAGTACTCGAGGAAAAGTTCGGACACTCGTTTGCGAAAGAACCTGTACTTCTGTATATACATACATACATACATACATACATACATACATACATACATACATACATACATACATACATACATACATACATACATACATAGGATCGTGTATATACGTATATATTACTTATGTACGATGGACCATTCTCTCGCGTTCACTTCTTCTATCGGTTTTCCGTCGTTCACTCTTTATCCTCTCTCTCATCGGTGAAGTACGATCCATCTTCCTTGCATGGCTGCCTTCCTCTTTTACCTTTCAATCAAACTACGCGATGATCGTCTGCTCTCTCTCTCTCTCTCTCTCTCTCTCTCTCTCTCTCTCTCTCTCTCTCTCTCTCTCTCTCTCTCTCTTTCTTCCTATCTCTTATTCTTTCTCTATCACGTCGAAAATTTCCGACAATCAAAATTTGTTTTCTTTTTTATTTATTTATTTATTTTTTCTTTTCTTTTCTTTTCTTTTTTTCTTCTTCTTTCTCTTCCATTACTGTCAAACGTGCCAGACACTCGCTTATTTTCTATTACTTTTTTTTTCTTCTTCTTTCCTTCTCATATGTACAACATAAATCGTATCGCTTAATCGTATCACGAAATACGAAATAGAGCCGATCATATGAGACATTCGATGATAATGAATTAATAGGAGTGCGAGCTAGCGTGAACGAAATCGAATCGGAACGGAGATCGGGTCGGATCGGATCGAATCGATCGTCGGATCGAATTAATAATTGTTTTATTATTATCGGTTTTATTATTCGTCCAGTATATTGTCCGGCCAGCTACGTTGTTAGATTAACGATAAATCGTTGAGGGTTAATAGAAAATTTCTATATTTATTAACTTATTTATAATCGCAATGTATATACGTATGACAATCGACTATATGTCCTAGATAATTTTATTTATAAATATAAGAAAAATCGTTAAGGTGTGATATGAGAAAAATAAGGGAAAGGGGGGAGGGAGAGGAGGAGAGAAAAGAACACTCATCAAATCGTTAGCGCGTCAAGAACACGACCCACTTTTATAATTACACTAACTTGAATGAATCTAGTTAAATGATACCCATCGTGAAAAAGAAAACAATGACGCTTGATGATTTTCAATGTATCGAAGAATATCGCGTGTGCGCGATAAATATGTGCAATGACGTTATGAAATTAATCAGTTTAAAAAAAAAAAAAGAAACAAAGAAAAAAAGGAGAAGAAGAAGATAAAGCTTCCAACAAAAGGGAAAACTCGTTTCTATTCATTTATCTGTGTATAACAGACGTGTTATATCTTAATTATTGCACGTAATTGAAAACAATATATTTGTTATGAAGAAGAAAAGAAAAAAAAAAAAAAGCCCGGAAAAGAAAACGTAAGAATAGTTATCACGCACTACGTAAATACACACACATTATTAAATGGTATCTATTTGTGTGTGTGTGTGTGTGTGTGTGTATGTGTGTTTGTGTGTATATATACTATATAATATATAGTAATAAATATATATAATATATATATATATATATATATATATATATATTTATTACTTTATTATTACTTCTAAATATTTCGAGAATATTTCTAACATTGTTTGTGGCGTCGAAAAGGGGAACGATAAATTTTCTCTGTATATTCCTCCTCCTTGGGTACTCCTACGCGTCTTCCATACTTTAACCCGAACGTAGTACGGCAGTAGCAGCAGCTAAAGTCGGATTTCCTTGATCTCATAGCTACCAGCCGCGTGTCTGATCCTTCGAGAAAAAGGGAGAGAGAGAGAGAGAGAGAGAGAGAAAGAGAGAGAAAAAAGGTCTTGAATTATTTAAAGGAAAATTTCGCGAGAACTACTACGCCACGGAGATATATTCCCTCATAACGCTAAGAACTTATGCGAGACTGTGACCGATTTCGATTTGAGATTTGAAAAAGACGTCGGCTCACGAAATCCCGCGATATTTAAGAGAAACTTTGTCATCTGTAATATCTCTCTCTCTCTCTCTCTCTCTCTCTCTCTATCTCTCTCCCTCTCTCTCTTTTTGTAAAAAAAGAAATAAATATAAAAGAAAAAAAAGAAAAAGAAAACGAAGAAGAACTAAGTAGAAGGAAAGAGATAAAAAAAAAAGGAAATAACTTTCACGAGGGTGAAAACTTTTCGTTAAAGCTCTCGTACGATCGCATCTATTTTTCAACGTACGTATATCGTAAAACGAACGAATATTTATTGTCGACTTAAAGATATCTTGAGATTTGGAATAATCTTGAACATAAGACAAGGAACAAGATAAAGAGAAAAAAAGAAAAATAAAAGGAAAAATGACTACTAATTCTCGTAATTCGAACCAAACGATAACATTTAGGATCGAATTAATGAAACTGATAATTTCCATGCGAACTTACGCCAGTATATTTTTTCCAATTAAACCGGGAACACGTACGTTCATCCATCCCCGTCAATATCGTCGTCGTCGATTTATGAACTCGAGAAAATTTCTCCTAACAAACTACAGTTATTATTTATTTATACCCACGTAACATTGCTAATAAGGGTATATAAAGGAAATAATTATAGAAAAACAAAAGAAAATAATAATAATAATGCAAATAACAAACCCACCCATATACACGTACATACACACGTTTATATACTTACTTACGTGTGTATGGAGTAGGATTTCTCGTCATTTCTATGATTCTCTTCGAGTAGAATCGAAAAACGAAAAAGACAAAGAAAAAAGAAGCAGCATCAACATGAAAACGACCCATTTCCTCTTCTCTTCTTTTCTCTTCTCTTCTTCGTTTTCTTCTTTTCCTTTCTTTATACTTTATGTTTGCACGTTTCTATCCGCCTCTCTCTCTCTTTCTCTCCCTTTCTGTGTGTGTGTGTCTAACTCGCGTTATCTTTTTCCCTTTTCCTTTTTTTCTTCCCTATTTTACTTTTTTTTTTTCATCGTCTCGAAATCGCGATACGAAAAGAACACGTCTCTCTCCGATTGTTCACGGAAGTAATCGTTCGAAGTACTTATTCGTAGTAACCCATATTTTTTCTCCAACGACTCCGAGGTTTCTGCAAACATCGGCGTGATCCTCAAACTAGAACTTCTTCTTTGTTTTTTTTTTTTTTTTATGCTGATGAAGGGTACCTATGCATTCCTATTCTTCGTTCTATCCACCAATCCGGAATCGTGGGTATATGTATATATACATATATATATATATACACACATACCCATCGCTATGCGATTCTCCTTCCGTATGGTTTGTCTCATAATTATCAAGTTTTTGACCTCGTTGGGTCTTCTTAATCTTCACCTTATTGTGTACGTGTGTATCTGTGTGTGTTTTCTTTAGAAAAAAAAAAAAATACAAAAAAGTAGGAACGATTAAAATAACGACGATAGAAATGGAAAATGAAAAATGGAAAATAACGTAAAAACGAATATCGATGATTCAATTGATTCGGTTCATTTTTGTTCCTTTTTTTTTATCACTTCGGACGTTATAAGAATTTTTATTCGGACAACGTTCCTTTTCTTCCATCGTTTCTAATTCGGTTCTTATGATCATCTGATTTATTGTAAATCTAAACGATCGAAGAATGAACGAGGTAAGAAGGAGACGGATGAAGAGGGGAGAAGAAATGGAAAGATTCGCGCTCGAGGGTTGGCTCGAAGCGAGAGTGGGTTGGAAAGGAGAGTCGACGGAAAAAGTAAGGAAGATACGGAGAGGTACGAAAAAAAAAAATTAGAGAGAAAGAAAGAGAGCGAAACAAACGGAGTCGGAGGATGCATTGACAAGAAAGAATCAGAGCGAAAAAGGCAAAGACATGGAGGACGAAAACGGCGTTGATTCGACGACTGCATCGGACAACAATGGACGCATCCATCGTCGGGCTATGCTCTACTTTCTTTCGTTCTTTTATCACTCCGATACTACAGTAAAACAGAAATATATATATATATATATATATATATATATATATATATATATATATATGTATATGACTCCGAGCATCTCGAACATCTTATATGACGGTTTTCGAGATGACGACGACGAATATTTTTATATAATTTCGATATATACCTACGCGATCTAATAAAAACACAAAAGAAAGAAAATATATATATATATATATATATATATATATATATATATATATATATAATATAAAAAAAAATCTTTTAACATTAACAAACGTATAAGCCAACGCAGAGAGATGTTCAATAAGAAATTAAAAAATTAAAATTAAAATGGACAAATTTGTGAAATGTTTCGAATAGAAAATTTTAATCACTCTTTCTCCCTCTTCCTTCCTCCCCCCTCTCTCTCTCTCTCTCTCTCTCTCATTTATCGAAGAGAATAGTCTGTGAAGGACACACTTTACGATGAATCAAACACGTCTTTTTAATCGGTGTCGGACATCTTTATTCCGTCGTGAGGCCCCGAGAATCCAGACAGTACTAAAAGAAAAGAAAAACCAAAGCAAACGGATAATAAAAAAGAAGAAAGAAAGAGGAAAGGAAAAAAGAAAGAAAAAAGTACCAAGTCTTTTTTCGTGGGAGAGCAGAGAAGTAAACGGACCCTGAATAATACACGAGGAACATCCTCGAAGAATTTCGGAGCTATCGGTCCATCGTCAGGCTCGCTTTATATTAGCGTAAACAGAACGCTGTTTGCGTTTGGCAAGCACTACGAGATCGCGAAGAACGAGCAAGTAAAAGCAGACAGGACGAAAAGTGAATCGCCCGATCATTCAGCTTTCAACGCGTAACTCGCATCGGTCGAATATATCAGGGCTTTATCTTCTTTCGTCGTCATACGTACGAGTAAGTATTCCAAAAAGAAAAGAAAAAGAAGAAGAAGAAGTTGGAGATAATAATAACGACCGAAATATATATGTCGTTAAAGAAATAAATTTATGTTACAACGGTTGACTATTACACATGTCACGACGAATGAACTGATTAATCACTAAACATATCCGACATAATAATTCCTATAAGCTATATAAATACGTAAACATAACTTCGCTATATATTTCATATTCATCGTCATCGTTTCATTTACGACAGAGGAAATAAAAAAATAAAAAAAATAAATAAATAAATATATATATATATACACTTACACTTTTAAAGTAATGTCATCTAATTATCTGCGTCATTGAATACGATATTTGATTGGCAATAATTATTTTGACAAAATTTAATAAAACAAGTTATAGATGGCCATCACACGTTCGTAATGAATGCGAGAAGACAGCTGACGTGATGATATCGCATATGATGAATGTAGCGGTTAACGTGTTAATTAGTACGATAAATAACAATGTATAAATACAAGCGAGAAGGATAAATTCGATTCTATATGCATACTCAAGGATACTCGATCTTTTATACCTCACGTAACCCCTCCATGAAAATGTGTATGCAACTGACGTATTCCTCTTACGAATAAATATAAAACTATAGTCATCGTATAACATTGGGAATAAAATAAAACATACATACGTACATACATATCTACATACATACATACATAAACACCAACACATATAGATATATTAAATTGTGTATTCATAAGCTACATCCAAGAGATGTCCCAAAAGATTTAACCCATACTTCACATACTTCAGGAGTATATCGAGAAAATCCCATAGAACACAACTTTTCTTCTCTTTATTTTCGTTCTTTTTTTGTTGTTCTCAGTTCTATTCATACTCTTAAGGCGTAACCGCGAGATAAGTACGGGCATCTCGTCTCACTTTGAGAATCCCTGTTACCTACCTTCGGCACATTTCGGCCCGAATTTTGGCCCGTTTTAAGATCCTCTTCGTGGGATCTTCCATAAAAAGGGGGGTGGAAAACACGCGAAAGTAACGCGAACGTATCGGGGATTCTTCTTCGATACAACAAAAGGTAACGTCTAGCCACGAAGGCGGAAACGACGCGAGGTTTGTTCTTTTTATTTCGAGGCTGCACAAAGAGAGAGTCTGTCTCGCTTCGCTCACTCCACTCCTCCCTTTTCTCTCTTTCTCTTTCTCTTCCTCTCTCTCTCTCTCTCTCTCATACACACTCTCTCACTCTCACTCTCTCCTCTTTCTCTCGATCGCACGACAGGGCGTTACGATCGTTTCACAAATATGAAATCTCGCAGCGGCACCTGCCGTCAACGAGGGAATGAAACGGCGACGATGCCCTTTCACGGCCCTTTCTCTTCCGGCGCCACGCTTTTATAAGTGGATAATGCCGTCTGCGATGCGCCGCCTTTAAGGGGGAGAAAACGCGACCTCCCGCGAAAAAGTGCAAGATACCTTTGCACTTCGCGGCTTCGCGTTATGTTACGAAACGTTACGTTTCAACGACGTCTTCGAACTTAACAAGTTTCTTTTCCTATAATATAAGACGTATATTACGGACTCATCCGGGCTGGCTTTATGTAGTACGAAATAAATAAACGGGTCTACGAATATTCTGCAAATATTCTTTGCTATTTTCTCCTTTTTTTATTTCTTTTTTTTTTTTTTTTTTTTTTTTAATATAAATAAAGGAAAAGAGATATTAAAAGGGGGCAAAAGAAATAGCGAAAGAAACAAAATTGCGAAAACGAATAAAAGACGAAGGATGAAACAAAGAATTTGGAGTATATTTTATCGAAAAGAACGTAGTAAAGGAGAGACGTTCCATGGGAACTTAAAGTGAAAATTTAATGAATGTAACGTTGTAACGCGACGTCACGTAAAAATACGAAAACCCGTCGTAAAATGAATAAACAAAAATGAGAAAGCGAAGAACCT
>OU426999.1:7021689-7025849 GCA_911387935.1 Dolichovespula saxonica
GGATTCGTCCAAAGTAATTCGTTCTCCTCACTACAAGGTCCTCCCCCTCCCTCCTCTCTCTCTCTCTCTCTCTCTCTCTCTCTCTCTCTCTCTCTCTCTCTCTCTCTCTCTACCTCTACTTCTTCGTACTTATTACTACGGCTGATACGAAGAGAAAGGGAGGAAGGATGGGGTGGAGGGTGGGGGGTAAAAAGAGGAAAGTAGTAGACATGGGGGAGGGAAAAGGGTGAAGGGAAGCAATCGAGGGAAAGAAAGTTTCGATAAGAAATCCAATCAATTAACGCGCGAACTCGACACGAGCGAGCAATTGAGCGTCCACTTTCCTGCCAATCGCGGAAACTACAGAACGGCGAATTGGATTTCGGTCGGAGGTATAATTCCTTTTCACAGCTTTATTATAACAATAGGCTTGGCCAAAGACGAGGAGTAATGGGGAGGACGAGACAATGTTTAGTCATTTGCAAAAAGTTTTTCGAGATACGTTAGAACGAGACGATGTGGAAAATGAAAATTTGTTCGTCGAAAATCTGTTAAACAAAGAAAAAAAAAAAGAATAAAAGGATAAAAAAAAAGGAGAGTAAACGTTGCGAGATGTTTCACTGCCGATGACAAAATTAATTAAACGAAGTTAATTAAAATTAAAATTAACGAAACGTTCTGTCCGATTATTACTACTTTCAATATTAATTAATTGATCTCTTATTAAATTTTTTTCTTGTTTTTTTTTTTTTTTTTTTCTTTTATCGACATATCATGCCTCGCAATAAAAGCAAGTCGTTTAATAAAATATCGAATAATCTATTATGAACTCTTCATGTATAAAAGGAGAATTATTGAAGTATTTCGAATTAGTATGGAACGTATTTGTGGTTTCTTTCCAAGAAATGATTTACTATTCACACACACACATGATTTTCACCATCACACGCACACACACTCTTTCTCTCTCTCTCTCCTATTATTTATCGTTATCGTTATTATCTGAAAAATATATAATGCGGTTGGGATTAATGAACAAATTTTTTGTTAGACCACGTTCAATCCTGCGATTCCATTCAAACTACATATAATGAACTGATAATCGTCTTTAAAAGTGAAATTGTCGCGAGGAAGATAGCTTGGATGAAGTAGTAAGAAGACGGATGGAGAGGATTGGGGAGGGGAGGGGGTTGAGTTTAAAAGGGTATACGAGTATACATACATACATATATAGTATATAGTACGTGAGCATTGAGTGACTTATAAAAACAATCGGTAGGCAGCGCTCAGAGACGGTAGAGGAAAACGCGTATAACGTTCTTTGTGCCGTTTCCTCGGTCGTTCGCGTTCGCCCTTCTCGACTGGCACGAGTCAAAAGGGAAAAAAGAAAAACAAAGGGAAAGCCAACGAAGTTGGAGGAGACGCATGACGACGACGACGACGACGACGACGACGACGACGACGACGACGGAAAGCGACGACGATGAAAATATATATGCACGCGTTTACTTCTTTCTTCTTTCTTTTGCGTATAAATATTTTTACGTGTATGTGTGTGCGTGTGTGTATATATATATATGTGTGTGTGTGCAAATATATAGTGTGCAAGTATGCACATACGTAGGTGCGTTTATGTCTCTACAATTGTACGAAGAATCTTTAGGAGTTCGCTCGTATATCCTTTTCCTTTATTATCTTTCCACAACGACGTTTTCCAACCCCATCCCTATGGGGAAACGAAATGAAAGTGAACAAAAGCTATCTCTGACCTCGGCAATATTAATCCCTATGCGAACCATTCCTCCAATATCCGGACAAAGAAAAAATAACAAAACTTGCCTTTCTCAAGACCGACATAAATAAAACGTGGGAATTTTATTTTCTTTCTTTCCTTTTTTTTTTCTCTTTCGTCTCTTTTCTCGAACGAACGATAAACATACTCTCTAAACCGAGATAACGAATCCTTCCTTCTTTTCGGATCGACTTGACTAAAAAGAAAAAAGAAAGAAAAAAGGAAAAAATCGGTACACACATACAACACATGGGTCTTCTTATCGTGAAAATATAAACGAGCCCTTTTACTCGAGAATCCTTGTCTAGTTTAATCTCGACATATGTACGACGATGTAATATTAAATTATTCTCATAATATACGTTACATACGTAAATTCGATGATAATTAAAAATGAAAGTATAAAGTTCGAAACATCGACAGGGTTACGTTTCCCCCCCCCCCACTCCCTCAAAACGTTCTCAAAAGTTACTTCGTTGACACCTATAATGTATGTATTTTCCCCATTTCCTCTTCCACGAGTTTGCTTTTCACGGTCTAATTATTAGCTCAAAACTGTACACACACAGAGGGATATTATAACTATGCATGTATGAAAACGTTTCTTTGCGTCTCTAAACTATCGATTAATTACCTAATTAATCGTTTACGACTCACAGACCGGACTGACGTTCGTCTACATGCTACAAAGTCGTTTAACATTTTGTAAAACAATCAAAGAAAAATATTGAATGATTAATGAACGATAAGATAAATTCTACCTAAGGAAAAGAAAAAAAAAGGAAAAATCTAAATGGATAAATACATGGACAGATAAATAAATAAATTATTTAATGCTAATTCGTAATGCAAACTAATTATTTGATGCTCTAATTTCAAATTGTCATATATATATTTCAATTAAATTAATTGTAATCCAAATTAATCTTAACAAAACTATATTTTGACTTGAATTTTTTTTTACAAAATAAATAACATCATATTTTTTTCTAACTTAATTAAATACTTTAAACAGCAATACATAAATGTTTATATTAAGTAATTCTTATCGTGGATCATCAATTACCATACAGATTCCTGTAAATTTTAAGTACCTTCAAATCTTTTAAATTAAATGACACACACACAAACACACACACACATATGTATACATATACGTACTTATATTTGTTCGATGAAATTTACGGAGAAGATACGTCGAAATTCTCGATCAAGCGGACGACCAAGGCGATTTCATTAACCGACCTTCGTAATAAATCTTACAGAAAGGAGGCCTCCATCGTACGTCTAGTATTACACTTTAAATTAACGATCTTGTCACAGTTAATCGGGGTAGGATGTAATTCCGTCGTATGGAATCCATCAGAATTTAAATCCTCGAATCTAAGGGAGCACAGGACCACGACGTAGAGCAGATGGTTCTCTTCTGAAGTCGTATTCGTAGAGTGCGAGACAAATTTCTACGGATATTAAGTGTTACAAGAATGAGCAAAATCGTACCTTATGAATACCTTTCTCTTGGTCGATGATAATTAATCATCGATTGTTAATTATTTACCTTGCGTCGAAAGAAAAAAAAAAAGAAAGAAAAGAAAAGAAAAAAATAATCGACAACTCAATCTCATATAAATTTCGTATATTCGATTTTTTCTTTCAAATATCAAATTTTAATACAAATTCTATAGAAACATTAAAAATCGTACGCCCTCTAGTCCTTTAAAAGTTTCTATTTAATACCTTCGAATCTCTTTTATCTCAAGTTATTAAACAGAAAAGAAACGAAAGAAGGGCAGAGAGAAAGAGAAAGAAAAAAAAAAGAGAGAGAGAGAGAGAGAGAAGAATTCTGCGTCGTGTAAACAAAAAATCAAAAATTATTAATAAGAATTCTATAAAAGCATTAAGAATTTACAAATCATAATCCTTAAAAATTTTCCACTTTAATACATTTTAATAGAAACCAAAGAAGAAAAAAAAAGAGATAAAGAGGCAGAAAATACTTGCCGATCAAAGAGTACCGGAATCTTAGAAGAAAAATGACTAGTGATACAAGTACGATGAAAAGAAACGAAAAAAGGAGAGAGAGAGGGAGAGAGAGAGAGAACGAGAGAGAGAGAGAGAGAGAGAGAGAGAGAGAGAGAGAGAGAGATGGAAAAGAGAGAATGCGAAACAGATTCGAATCGATTTAATCGCGGTCCAAAGGTTGTGTCTGTTACATCATCTCGTCGACGTCGCATTGTTTGATCGATTGCACGCGAATTGCCTTTCAAATAACCAAATGCTCGTTAGCTCGACAACACCCGGCCGATTTGTTCGTATCAATCGAAACGTACCCGCACCTGTGTCCTACACGGTCTCAGTCTCTCTCTTTCTCTATTCCACCCTCCCTCTC
>OU426999.1:7026049-7041049 GCA_911387935.1 Dolichovespula saxonica
CTCATGCGTTTGTGTGTGTGCGCGCGCGTCCGTGTTTCGTATATATTAGTGAAATACGTTCCACCTCTGCGTCGTCTACATCGACCGACCGGTGTGGTTTCTTTCAATCACCATCAACGACTCCGGCGGTTTCAACGAAGCATCACGTTATATACGACGACATCGAACTTGAAACATTTCCTCTTCCAGCGCGAACGGATTACTCTCGTATGCGTGAATTTCGTGCCATAATATTTTGTACGTTCTTACAGAAAGAAAGACAAAAAAGAAAAGAAAAGAAACGAGTATGCGTGTTTGCATGTGAGAATGAAAAAAAGAATGAAAAAAATTAGAAACAGAAATATATATACGTATGTAAATAATATATAAAAATATATATAAAGGTATAACTTGAAAATCCACGACGTTCGAAATTCGTATATTAACATAAAGAGGATGTTATACAGATGCAATTTGATGCACGGATATTTGAAGTAAAAAGAAAATGATAAAAAGAAAAAGAGGTAAAAATAAACGTAATAAGTAATCGCAACTTCGGACGATTAAATATGATGATTGACCTTAGTTTCTTTCATTCTTTCGTAAAAAGCTGAAAAGAAAGAAAAAGATAAAACGTGAGAGAGAGAGAGAGAGAGAGAGAGAGAGAGAGAGAGAGAGAGAGAAATTTCGCACAACGTATCGTGCGAGTCGCGTCGACTTTTTTCAACCCCCTTCTTGAAACCGTCCCCTATTTTCTGTTTCCAGCACGGTCAACGCCAGCCAGAGGGGTTGTCGCTTATTACCTTCTTACGTTCTTACGGCCCTTACGTTTCCTTCCTTCCTTCCTTCCTTCTATGCTCCCTGTCATGCCTTCGGGGATACCAAGATTACGAGGATCCTCGTCTCGGACTTTTTTCTCTTTCTCCCTTTCTCTCTCTCCCTCTCTCTTTCTCTCTTTCTCTTTTTCTCTTTTGCGGCATAAGATCCGATAAAAATATCCTCGTAAGAAGTTTCCCACTCTCTTCCCTCGTACTCTCATCCCGAAAAGAGTGAGTACGAAAAGAACCAAAAAGCCAAATCCCAATGCGCTACACAACTACTGCCACCGTTATATACTGGATACTACTGCAGCCTGCTGTTCCTGTTACTACTGTTGCTTCTGCTGCTGCTGCTGCTCAACTTAAATCCATCTTTTCCGTTACTCGTACGCCCTTTTTGCCTCTCCTCATTTCTCTCTCACCTTTCCCTCATCCTACTCCTACTCCTCTCCTTCGTCACCGCCGCGCTTTATTTATTTTTTCTTTTTTTTTTTTTTTTTTTTTCTTTTTGAGAAAAAAAGAGCACGACCGCCGGGAGTGTCTTATTGTATCTTTCTATCTTTCTTTCACTCGTACCGCGTTGTACCGTACCTCGAAGCCATAGAAAACGATGCACAAAGAAACTCGTATTGTTTACGAACCGCATTGTATCGAGACACTCTCTCTCCCATTTTTTCGCCTCCCTCTCTCTCTCTCTCTCTCTCTGTGTATGTGTGTGTGTGTGTGTGTAAAGTTTGCATCTAATCGTCGCAACGGATCATAAAAAGAGAGAGAGGGGGAAGAGGGGGGAGAGAGAAAACAATCGATCCGACGAGATGTATTTTCTCTATTTAATATACTCATTATACATTACTGTTGCTCTTCGTATTCATCATTCTCTATGCATACCTTTTTTCTCTCGTAATTAATATTGCAAGAAGCGCGGGCCGATCCCCAACTCACGTACCTGTAAGAAAGAAAAAAGAAAAGAGAATGAAAAATGGAACGATATTTGTGTAAACGGATAGAATGTATGTACGACGATAATGCATTAATGTTCAAATAGGGCAAAATAATTTACGACGATTTAGACGAGGTAGAATAATATCTACGAGAGAGAAAAAAAGGAAAAAAAAAAGAGAAGAAGAAAAGATACTAAGCGATAATTATAAATAAGCAATTCAAAAACAAATAGTATGCGAGTAAAAGAAATAAAGAAATAGAGAGAGAGAGAGAGAGAGAGAGAGAGAGAGAGAGAGAGAGAGAGAGGGAGGGAGAAAAAGGAAGAGAGAGGGAGAGAGAGAGAACAAAAAGAACGCACGTAGGACCATCGTTAAAGTTACAAGCTGTAGAGAAGAAACGGTGCTCCCGTGGCGACACAGATGCGTCGTTTACTGCGTGTCTCTGGACCACGTCGTCCTAATACCACCACCACCACCACCACCACCACCACCACCACCATCACGATATGGCACAGCAGCTGTGTGTCTTTCTCTGTACTCTGTGTGTACCACTGGCAGCACGTTGAAAAAAAAAAAAGGAACACGGGGAGAAAGGGACGCGGGAATAAATTGGCGCACCGCGATCGTATAATACAAAAACATACCCAACTGAAATACGCTCGCGCGCGAAACATATTCGCGGCCATCCAGTTATACACACATGGACGACTCTCCTCACATATATACGCTACTCATGTACCATACATACATACATACGTACATGCATATGTATGTACGTATGTATGTATGCCCTCGTATATTCTCGCGTACATGGGCGCTTTACGAGCCGGAAAGGAATTTCTGGAATCCGAGATCGGTGCATAGTAGCGCAGTAGTCCGTCCAACATACTGGTCTTTTCTAACTGAAACGTCAGTGCTTTTCTGTCACGGCTTTTTACTACTCCCCGCCTATCCTCCTGCTCCTGCTCCTCCTCCTCCTCCTCCTCCTCCTCCTCCTTCTCCCTTCCCCTCCCACCGCTGGCCGATCAATCGAAATATCCATCATTCTACGATGAAAAAAAACCACCGATGATCGCATCCGCATTGACTCACGAAGTTAGACCAATAAACGTTCCTTTTATTCTCGTTTAATCGAAGGTGATAAGTATGAAGGTGAACACATATATACACGCAGAGAGATACGAACTGGAATGAAATAATAAACACAACGCGCGGTCAACGCTCGTATAGCGTATAATACGTATTCTCGCTTATATGTTCTTCTTCAAAATCATAATCTAACAATAATATTCACGTACTTCGAACGAAATGTGTCATGACAATATATATATATATATATATATATATATATATATATATATATATATATATACGATTTCGATTGCTTTTAAAAATTTCACATTTGTATATGCGTATGTACGTATTTAAAATAAAATAAAATACGAAAATAAAACAAGATACGGGATACTACTTGTATAGTAGAATAAAATACAAAATTCGATTGCAAAATATAATACATTTTTATTATATTTTTTTTTTTTGTATAATCTAATTCGATGATTATTTTTTGATACGTTTGATAGATAATATAGTATCGACGATAAAAAAGTAACTGCATACCCGATGTAATAACGTGTATGCATAGGATTTTAAAAAAATGTTGTTCCATGCGAGCTGCGATCGGTCAAAACGAGAAGATTTATATCAACGTCATTCCTTGTAAATGATGTAGAAAAGAGAGAGAGAGAGAGTGTGTGTGTGTGTGTGTGTGTCATTTCTCTCTTTACTCTTGTACGTCGGGAGGGAAACTGCTGTAACTCGACGAGTATTTTTCGGCTGTTCGAAAACGGCGAAGCGTTTTCGTGCGGTCGCACGACAGGGGCGATATTTACTTGTCGCTTTTCGAAACAAATTACCCATGCGTTCGCATGCGGCATTGCGACAAGAGAGAGAGAGAGAGAACGAGAAAAACAGAGAGAGAGAGAGAGAGAGAGAGAGAGAGAGAGAGAGAGAGAGAGAGAGAGAGAGAGAGAGAAGGAGAAAGAAAGAGAGAGAGAGAGAGAGAGTAGGTGGAATATTCCTAAGGGGTGGTTTTGAGGTTAGACTCTCGATCAGTTCAAGTTAACTCCTTGGTCCGGAGCACATGCGAGGCCAAAGAGTAAGACAGGGATCGAGATGGCTGTGGTTTTGAACCCTCACCCCCGTACAATGGCGTAGTACTCGGCAAAAGTTTCTCGAGGGACCCTTCACGTAAGAGGGTGAGAAAGAGAAAGAGAGAAAGAGAGAAAGAGAGAAAGAGAGAGAGAGAGAGAGAGAGAGAGAACAGCCGGTGCGTAGCGAATCTGACTCGTTTCGTCGTGATTTATTTCGATCTAACCGTCTAATAATGAAGCGCTTATGATAATGCCAAGAGTTATACACGACGTCTCCGTTAATGGTAGTATACTATAATTCATAACTACTCTCTCACAGTTACAAAAATTAATGTCCTACATACGTAGATATAAACGAATTGTACACTATTCTTCTTCTGAACACCTCTAAACGAATATTAATCGTCGATTCCTTTACCGTCAAATCGATCGATTCGATCTCACATTGTCTCGAGTTTTTATGAAATTTCCCTCCCTCCCTCCCACCTTGCCCTTTGATATTATTAATATCGGAAATAAATATTATACAATTGTTACGGTTTAATAGAAAAAATTCTTTTCCTATAAATATCGATTTGACGTATACGTTGCAAATTGTAAATAAATTAAGGGCGGGGGGAGGGAGAATAAAGAAAGAGAGAGAGAGAAGAAAATAATGTATATAAAATGTCAATCTCTCTTGCCAGTGACCCCGCGTATCGTCGAAACGAGTTAATTGATTGTCCGCACGTATGAGAACATTGAAAAGCCAATGAAGATAATAAATAGCTTTACGTAATGTTCGTAGTGTACACGCGTCGACGTGAATATTGATAAAGGGTAGATATGAAACGTAATTATAGTGATCCCATTATATAGAATTGCTAGACGATAATGCGTATTATCCAAAGAAAGGATTTATAATTACAACAAGAGAATGCCTCGGTTCGTTATCGTCATTATTTATACATTTAACTCACGTACCTAAGTTAACGACTATTATAACGATTTACAATTCATCAACGAATTCTTTCAAAGTGGATACATTTCTATTTTTACGATTATTAACGATGAAACTCGCGTGCTTTCGTTTCTGTTTTTCTTTTTTTTTTTTTTTCAATAAACACAGAAGGTCCAAGTAAAAAAAAAAGAAAATTAGCGTAGCAAGATATTTTCTATAATTGAATTATTAGAAATATCGAGTGTTCTTTTTTTATTTTTCTTTTTTACAGATACACAAAATAATGAGAAACGCGAACCGTCGATATATTGTCTGTCCCGTCGTCGATACGATCTCTCCAAGGAAAAACAAAAAAAGAAGGAGAAAAGGTAGGAAAGGAAGAAAATAAAGAAATTAAAAAAAATCTAAAAAACAAAGTTTACACATCCTCGTTTATGGTGCCAAGGAAAATCTCGGAGATGGCAAGAGAAAACTCAACGAAGTTGGGTTACGCCACTGATCACGTTAAGAGCGTACACGTTCGCACGTTTGCACACGAGGGATGCCGAAGGTAGGTAGGTAGGTAGGTAGGTAGGTAGGTAGGTAGATAGGTAGATAGGTAGGTACGTCGAGTGCTAAATGGATGGGAGAGAGTGAGAGAGAGAGAGAGAGAGAGAGAGAGAGAGAGAGAGAAAGGAGGGGGGAGGGGGGAGAGAGAGAAATAGGATGGTGGTAGTGTACAGTACGGAATGTTAACGCGATTACAATGTAATTCATAAACTATGCCGTCAAGTCTGGCGGGCAAGGATCGAAGTACTTTCGGAGTTTGGAGGAGCGACGTACTCTCTCGAAGCGCTCATATACCGGGTGATCCGATTAGTGCATACACCTATTCTATACAGCCATGTCTGCTGAATCTCGCTAGTGTACGTTGTGTGTGTGTGTATATATATATATATCTACATATGTATGTATCGTAACAACGTGCTATACAGCTATATGTGTATATATCTTCTCTACCCTCTCAACGTCTCGTCTGGGCTCAGGCACTTCGCCAAAGGAAGTGCTTCGCGAGCTTCGAATGTCTCTCTCTCTCTCTCTCTCTCTCTCTCTCTCTCTCTCTCTCTATTTTGTTCAGTCACTCATCGATTACATTTCAAGGGACGATAAGCAAATGGAATTAATTTTCTTCCGAGCAATAGAGAACACTTTCGCGCCATTCATGACACGTCCTGCGTATATTTCAATATATGTAGTATAAATTCTTTTTTCATCGACTCGTACCATGTTCTTTGTCATTGTAGGAAAAAATCTCTCTCTCTCTCTCTCTCTCTCTCTCTTTCCATCTCTAGAGAAACTAGTGTATCGTAAAACGTCACAAAAGTATTTCCTTTTAGGATTATAACGAGAGAAGCAGAGGGAAAAGAAGTGAAGGTAGAAATATATAGCAAAGAGATCTAATATTTAACGAAATTTTTTTTCCCTCAGTCGACGTGGTATATAGAAATATATAAAGTTCACTGACACTGTGAATCGAGACGAAAAGAAAGGAAAATAAAAAGAAAAGAGAAAGAAAAGAAAAGAAAGAGAGAGAGAGAGAGAGAGAGAGAGAGAGAGAAAATGATATATTAATTCAGCGAATATAGGTACGAGAGGTGCGAAAGAGGTCGAAGGGGTAGAAAATATATATTTTAATCGACGAAAGCTATTATGAGGCAGCCCGATTGGTTTTTCAATTTTCAACTCGAATTGCTTTCGCGGACGGTGGCTTTCTCTCTCTCTCTCTCTCTCTCTCTCTCTCTCTCTCTCTCTCTCTCTCTCTCTCTCTCTCTCTCTCTCTCTCTCTCTCTCTCTCTCTCTCTCTCTCTCTCTCTCTCGGTCGATGGTGGCGTTTACCGAATCAAGATAACGCGAGGAAAATTACGAGCAATTGTTGCGGATGACCCTATAGCTCGAAATTAACGATTCTCTGCTAACGGTTGGGGGGAGGAATGGAGGATGGGAGGGTGAGAAGGTGAAGAGGGGAAGGAGTCCGCGACGCGCCTCTATTTGAACCTACAATGCGCACCGACGCGTCACCTCACGGAGCTCCCATGACCGTTATTAAATGTCCATCCTACTCGTTCAAAGCGACCTTTATCTATCTATCACCCGACCAAACTGCGATAACACCGCCACGAACATCCCGCTCGAATTTCATTCGAATTTTCGCTAAGCCTAAATGAAAAGCCAAAGAAAAAGCCCGAGTTGTTTTGACTTTTTAAAAGATGATAACGGACAACGAATGATGAAACGAAAGACCGATTTTGTTTCATCTTTTTCCTTTTCTCTTTTCTTTTTACGATTCTACGTTTTTTAACAATTTAAAAAAAAAAAAGAAATAAAAGAGAAACAATATTTAATTTATTTAATTTTTTTAACTCTTTAAAATCGTTTAGATTAAGTATCTGATGTTCTGAAAAATCATTAGTATTTTTGAATCACCGTGTCGTTACATTTCTAATTACTTTGTAATACAGAATAATTCGTCGTGTGATCGTACGATGATCCTACCGGTTGATCTCCTACAGACAAATTTATTTTATTCGAAAGATAGTAAGTGAAATAGATAAAAGGTACTAAAAATTGCTATGGTACTTAATGGCCAATCCAATAAAATAAAACCTATCATTCATATGGCTTTAAGAAAACTGTGTGTTGTGGGTGTGTGTGTGAAGAAATGAGCGTTACTTCAAAAATAATCGATGAACGTCGTGAAAACCTCATTTTTTTTCTTTCTTTCTTTTTTTTCTTTCTCCGTCAACGGTCCGGTCATCGACGTCGACGTCGATGTCAACATCATCGTCGTCGTCGTCGTAGTCGTTGTCGTCGTCGTCGACGACGGAAAGCGACGATTCGTCTGCATGCATTATTATCGCTACTAAACGACTTTTAGCGAGCTAACGAGCAACGAACCACCCCGTTTTCGATAAGTGTGCAACGTGTTCCGGTGAAAAATCAATCTCCGTTAACGATGTCTTTACCTGTTTCGTGCGCGCGTTCGCCTGGAAGCAGCCAGTATATATATATATATATATATATATATAAAACATACATATATACATGCATATATATATATATATAAAACATACATACATACATGCATATATATATATATATATATATAAAACATACATACATACATGCATATATATATATATATATATAAAACATACATACATGCATATATAAATATATATATATGTGTGTGTGTACTTGCACGTATGAACATGCGTGTATATATGGGTGGTGTTTGTGGCGCTCTTCACTTCGATTTCTTTTCGTACTTAAAAAAACCCTTGAAAAGGTCGCAAGAGAGAACAAAAAATTTCGGAAATAATATTGAAGTTATATATATATATATATATATATATATATATATATATTTATGATAAAGAAATAATATATATATATAAATAACTAATTAATAATATATATATATGTATATGTATATATATAAATAAAAGAAAAAAAAACATGTACGATAAAAACACGGACTCAATAAAGTTGCGAGCGAAATAGCACATTCCACTTAAATAAATATATCGTAGCGGAAAATAAGTTCTTAATTCATACGAGTAACGAAAGTAACATATGGAAGTAATTTCATATCCGGGTAGGGACAAAAATGCGCGTGGAAAAAAAACGAAGGGTAGAGAAAAAAAAAAAAAAGAAGAAGAGAAAACAGATGCAATTCCACCGGTGGTTCAATTTAGCGATACATTACTTTAAACGATTGCCGCACCTATGTACCCATGTATGCATGCACGTAAATACGTACATACATCCATATGCAATGTATGTATAGATGCGTTCTATTCTGAAAAAAGAGAGCAAACCCGCCAAGCGCCATACAAACTGCGATCGCACACGTTTCGAGTGTTTACCCCCTTTTATCTTCGACGTAACATCGGATAATACAAGAAAAAAAGAAGAAAAAAAAGAGGAGGGAGTGGGAGTAAAGAGAAAAAAAAAATTGAACAAACCTATTACCCCCCTCCCCCTCCTCCGTACGATACGTGTAACACGTTTTCCATTCATTTGGTTGATAACTAACAAGCGCCCATTAACTTGATTGAATAATTTTTCCAACATTAAAAATACTCTCTCGTTCGGCATGTATCTTCTTTCTTTTCTTCTTCTTCTTTTTCTTTTTTTTTTTTTTTAATTTCTTTTCTCTTTCGATGGAATAAAAATTAGTGGTTTAAAGTGGAAACGAGTGACGATAAGTCGAATCCTTCGCGTTAAGTTTTATTTTTTCTTACTTCAACCGATAACGTGAAAGGAAGAATGAAGGAAAGAAAAGGACGAATATAGAGATGGAAGGAATGGAGGGAGGGGAGAGAGAGAGAGAGAGAGAGGAGAAAAAGGATTTGAGAGAGGGAAAGAGAGAGAGAGAGAGAGAGAGAGAGAAAGGTAGGACCGCTGGAGGTTAAATCCAAGATTATCCTACAAGAGAGTCGCGAGAACGTCGCGATGAAACGTTAATCACGACGATTAGAAGGTAACGACGAGGAGCCTCGAGAAAAACTTGCGACCAATCATTTTACAGAAGAGGAGAAGGAGAGAAAAAAAGAGAAAGAGAGAGAGAGAGAGAGAGAGAGAGAGAGAAGGTTTCATCAGCGGAATGTGTCACGGGTACAGTGTGATCGCGTAAAAGCCTTTAGGCGGCCCTCTTACGCGTGCCACCAGGTTAGAAGAAGGGTGGCCGTAGGGAAAGGGAAGGATAAAGAAAGAAGATACGAGAAAGAAGTACGGAGAAAAAGGATGCAGAGAAGAGAAGAAAAGAGAAGAGAAGAAAAGTTGGTTTCTTCAGGGGATTTTAAAGATTCCTCAATGCTTCCTGCTGGTATATAGTCGATTGAGACTTGAGATATAGCATGTCTCGCTTATCCTCGCAGTTTAAACTACGTGTTAAATTATTATTATTATTATTATTATTATTATTATTATTATTATTATTATTATTATTATTACTACTATTTTTATATAATAAAATATTATATTATATTATATATATAAATATATATATATATATATAACAATATATTTGTGTGTGTTTGTGTGTGTGAGAAAGAGTGGGTGAGAGATGCTTTTTTCTTTTTAAGCAGACGAAATAATTTTATTATCACACTTGATCGTTCGATTCTTTTTTATTACTCGATTCTTTTCTATCATTCGATAAGGTTCACTGAAATATTTAACTTAACGATTTAATCAATTTTATACACGTAAACGTTACATCGTTACGTTCACCCCTCAAATTGTTTATCAAGATGTAAACAAATAAAAATAATTTACGGTCCGTTTCTTTTTCGATTGCTTCTTTCATTTCAAAGAATATTTTTATCTCTCTTGCAAAATAATTCGAAATTTCACCAATTTTCGTTCGATTTATTTTCAACCGAGTTCGTTCGAATACGTTCATAAGCGAGATTACAAAAAAAAAATCCGATTACGTCGTATTACACGTTCCGTACGATTCTTCGGGTGGTTTAAACCAATCTTTCAAAAGGAAACACGTCAAAATCATAAATACCGACGGTAACATGCCAAAGGTTCATTTGTCGAATGAAATTGTCAACGACACGATAATTTCACCAATATTCTTTAACGTCAGTGCATTTAAATCGAACGATATTGTGTAATAATGCGTTCTCTAAAGGCTGAAAACGGGCGGATGACGTTGCCGATGACGGAACGTTTTACCGTGTAAAAAGGCCACCCAGAAATGTCGTCTGGCTTGGTGAGTACCTCTAAAACGTCCATTACCGTAGTAAGATTTAAAATAAAATGTAGATACGCGTATACATATCTCCGTGTACGTGTGCGTATATATATATATACGTAGAGCTACTACGCGTGAAACATCGGGTCGTTTTATACAGGGTGAGCCATTTACGATAAACGTAATATATTTATTTCTAAATCTACTTTTTTTTTTTTTTCAAATACGTGACTAAATAAAGATCGACGCGTTATATCAATTCCTGTACACGTACATATAGAATGAAAACTTTATTAATTGAATTAAAAAAAAAAGAAAAAAAGAAAGAAAAAAGTAAAAATGGTTAATTTATTTTTTTACGTCCTGTGTTCTCATTAACACGTTTTCGTATGCACGCTTCCCCGTATGTATGTACATACATGTAAAAAAAAGGGAGAAAGAAAAAGAAGATAAAAGAAAAAAATGCGTGGATAATAATTTCTCTCACTTTAAAATTCTCTCTTTCTCTCTCCCTCCCTCCCTCCCTTCCCCTCACCCTCTCTCTCTCTTTCCGTAAATGTCAAACGGTTCTAAACTACAAAAAACATCGAGAGAATCAAGCACGATCGATAGTTGCTCTCGCAAGCACGTCGGGTGGAAAAGAAAGAAAGAAAAAAAAAATAGAATACGAACCACGTGTAGCTACAGAACGTAGAGCCAACAACACGGTCACAGATTGGTAACTATGACTTTTTTCTTTTTCTTTTTTTTTTTTTTCCTTTTTTCTTTTCCATTGCAAAGCTCAAGCATCTCGGGCTTTCTCCTACGACGGTTAAGCGTTAGAAATCGGGGTGAAAGAAGAGTCGCCGTCGCCGTCGTCGTAGAGACCCCCTGTCGATTTTTACCAACGGGGGGGATGGATTTGACGAAATTGTCGCGCCACAAATCGTTCAACGGCGGAGGACCATGCCTTCTAAAAATATCGAATTACTACGTGGGACACGGTACATGTGTACAAATATTCTTGCCTTTGAAAAGAGCACTCCTCTCCTCGCTTTCTCTCTTTTCACCCTTCTCCTACATTTCCCTTGTCGTTCGACGTTAACGATAAATACTTCGTCGAATGGGGTAACCAAACGTGACTACGACCTTTCATTCGAACTCGTCGCTATTCTTTTCAAACGTGATTTTTCTTCAGCCCATTGAAATCCACATTTAAAATTTCATTATAACCACGTGTCCCATATACGTAATAATAATTGCTTAATAGGGATGTTAAACAAGAAGAAATTTGAATACGAGATTCCAGAGAGTTGTTGGAGTAAGAGAGAACAGCCAACGATGGCTTTATTACTAGGCCGGAATAATTCTTGTATAATTAGGCATTTCATCGCTCATACGAAAGCGGCTCTTCGGCTTGCTCTATATCTCTACGTTGAGTAGACAGTACATCGGGTTTACACATGCCCCCCTCGTCGTTTGCCCTATGATGATGGCGTCCCGATGATGCCGTAGCGCCTTCCAACGTGGTTCCTACAGTTAGCTTAATTAGTAATTATCCGGGAACGCTAGCAACGTCTAAGTAGTAAGCAGACTCTAATCCCTCTGTTTGAGAGGTTGGTCGAATCCTTCTTCGTCTTCGTCTTCATCTTCCGCTACCCGTCTCCACCTTCATCCTCATTTCTCAACTCTCCTCTCTTCATTAGCCACTTCGTCCTGATCTTCAACGAGATCTCGAACGTCTAATCAACGACAAGAACGTAGACACGACGTACCCCCGATAACGCCTAGCCGAGTTTAATCGCGTGGAATCGTTTTACTCCCATATACCCTCCCCCTCCCGTGTGTGTGTGTGTGTGATATATAATGTATATATAGAAAAAGATCTTATATCGGAGTATCCCAGTTTATCTCGAAAAAAAATTGTAATAGCTTCTGAAGGACTGAACCCATCAACAGTTTTTTTACAAATCTATTTGGTGTGAAGAGAAACATCATATGGTGACAATTCTTTCTTTCTCTCTTTCTTTCTTCCTACCTTTTTTCTTTTACAGGTCAAATGGCAACGTAAATTTCAAAGTCAAATTCATTTTTTCCTTTTAATGGTACGATATATATTTTTTATTTCGTAGTACATAAATGACATAAATTATATTATAAATTTGTGAGTTTCTAACCGGGGTATAAAAGTTTGTATCGCTGGTTGCCGGCTATCCCCCTGTGCTTCTCAAGTTACCAAATGTTATTACGTAATACGTGAGATAAGAAGTTCGGGTCTTTATTTACAGAATGCAATCGAACAGCCGACAATCAACGGATACAAGCTAGCATTGCTTTGAAACTTACGAATTCATGACGTAATCTTTATAACATTTTACAACAATAAATTACCTCATACGGCACGTTGTTCAATTTGTCACAAAAAATATATATATATATATAGTTCCATTAAAAAATAAAAAAATAAAAATTGGATTTAGCTTTTAAATTTCCTCCGAAACCTATAAAAATTTAAATTGGCATCATATGCATACTCCTACGTACCGAACAAATTTGTAAACGATATTTTTTTTATTTTTATTTCATTTTTTTTTTTTTTTTAATAGGTTCAATCCTTCACGAAATATTCCAATTTGTCAAGATAAACGTGATATCCTGTATGTAGGTGTGTGCGTGTGTGTATATATATATATATATATATATATATATATATATATATATATATATGTATATATATATCTTGTTAGATCGATCAAGAAAAATGCTGTAACACGACCGCATCAAGAATATCCCGTAAGGTAAAATTTAAAATATCTTGTTTATAAAAAGCAGCTGAAAATAAATAAAAAAAAAAGTATTATAAATTCTTTCGATCATTAGTAAATATTTCCTATGGCCGGTGAAAAAATTTATTGTATCCTACAACAATTTTGATTACACAAAGAGGGAATATCTTTAAGTTAATATTTCGAACGAAATAATCGATGCAAATTTGTACTAGAAATATTCTACTTTGGGGAGGGGGAGAGAGATATATATATATAACGGTATATTTTATGAATAGAAATAATGGGGGAGGGGGTGAAGAAAAAAAGAATATGGAACATACATATCGGATAACGAGGTACGTACAAATAGCATATACCTTGTCGTAGTTCGCTCAAAATGGCATGGATTTCGCGAGTGAGAGGACTCTAGAGAAGTCGATAGACGAGCTCTAGCACGCTCTCTCTCTCTCTCTCTCTCTCTCTCTCTCTCTCTCTCTCTCTCTCTCTCTCTCTCTCTCTCTCTCTCTCTCTCTCTCTCTCTCTCTCTCTCTCTCTTTCTCTCACACACACACACAGTCTATCTCACTCTCTTTCTCTCGGTGATGTAGAAATCTTGGTCGTCGAAGTTAGAGTTCGTGTGTCGGTGGTAGATAGGTAGGTAAGTTTGAAACGCACACGGCGTTATGTCGGTTGCGTTCGGTGTTTCCGCTTGCCGCGAAACTTCCGTCCAGCCCGGTGGACTGTGAAATCTAATTACCCATCGCTCTGCTTAAGCGCAAAGCGTATTACGCTTCTCGGCTTTCCTTTCTTCGCGCACCGGCGAAAAGGACACTACTACGTATAATTAAAGTCCAAAATCACACGAAATTTTCGAGGCGCGAACTACTTCTGTACGAGGCGAAAAAGGGAGCAAATTTTATTGGCAAATGAACATCATCATCAAGCTGCCATTCTCTTTTGTGTTAAATACCATCGCAAGTAAAACAATAAAAGGAAGAACCTGATTATATATATATATTTTATATTGTAACGTCGTCGATTGGGTCACGAACAAAAAACGAATAAATTATTTGCCCGTTTACTCCAGTCCGATTACTCACCCTATTTTTGGTCAATACTAGTCTGAAACTCTTCCGAAATACAGTGTTATGATTATTTGCCCAATGTGTCGCCTTAATAATAATATGACCTTAATTTTATAACAAAAATTATAGACTTTAATTAGCAGAAATAAAAGAAAAGGAAAAATTACAAATAAAGCACAAGAGTACAGAATAAAACATTAAAAATATAAAATAAATGTAAGAATTTAAATACTTAACCGTTGCGTGAAGAAAAGAGGAAGAAAAGAAAAGAGGAATAATTATTAAATTATTCGTCTTCCTTTTCTCGGGTTTTACTCGGCTCTTGCTACGCGGAGATTACAATCGATTCGGCGAGTTGTAAGTTTATACCGCGCGGCGATCAAAACTAACAAAAATTGAACTTAAACGTGACTTTTCGATACTAGTCCGCTATGTGACTTTGAGAACTTATTTTATCGATTGACTTTTCGAGACTCCAAGTTTAGACTGACTTCCCGGCGCTTCTCCAAATATTCTGTGAGTTAGAATATTGAGAGAAGGGAAAGGGAAGAACGACATTGATTGGCGGCATAAAGACATTTTTCAAAGTCA
>OU426999.1:7051049-7053549 GCA_911387935.1 Dolichovespula saxonica
TCGATTCTATCATATACGCATTTAACAAAAACGATTAATGTCTGTACTCGCCAATAATAATAATAATAATAACGAAAAGTTACATACGGTAATACGTTTTTTTTTTTACATATTTTTCGGTAATACATTTTTCATAGAGTATTATGTAAAAAATATTTCAGAGTAATATAGCTGATACTTACATGTGTAACTAATTCTAACATTATTTAAAATATCACGATAATCCAGAAACATCAAGAGTACATTCGTAATACATTCCCCCATATAAATTGTCAAATACTGACGGTCACCTCCCCACCTCCACCTCCATCACCGATTAACGGTAGGTAAGCCGATTACGTTCGATTAATTTCTAATAATTAATAATAACGATATAAATACAATACATTCGTGAATATAACACAAGATATAACGACGTCGACGGATGCATATAAATATCCTACTGTTTACATATGAAATGTAATATTGAGAGAAAGAGAGAGAGAACAAGAAAAAGAGAAATAGAAATAAAAATAGAAATAGAAATAGAAAGAATAGAAAGAGAAAAAGTCACGGAAAGAAAGTAAGGCACAAAGTGTGTGTATATATATATATATATATATATATATATATATATATATATATATATATATATATATATGTATGTATGTATGTATGTATTTATGTATGTATGTACGTATGTATGTATGTACATAAGCATATATAAATGGTCTTGTAAAAATAGCAGGTTCTCTCTCTGATATCTCGTAGTTTGGATGGCTTCTTGTCGTAGTCCGTAGTCGTCGTCCATGGTAATCTACCGCGTACTATGAAACTTCGTTTATCGTTCTTTATCGTACACCTGGGTTTCTAGGAACGATATGCGTGGGTCGAGACAAAACGATACCGCCGCCGTCAAGCCGCCATCAAGCTGCCGTCAACGTCGTCGTCGTCGTCGTCGTTGTCGTCGTTTGAACGAACTTAAAAATTCGAAAATTTTGTCTCTTTTCCATTTTTAAAACAATCTTATACCTTTCCGAACGATAGAGATGGTCTATCTAGAACTCGATGAGGTGTACTGTGTTAAAATGACGATGAACGTTTCGCGGGCTCGCTTTTCTGCGATAACAAGAGAGAGGGGGAGAGGGGGGTCGAAATGACGACGACGATGACGAAGACAATAGTCCGTTGTGAGAAATTATTAGAGAAATAATTTCCTTTCGTTTTTGCTTCGTCTACTTCGAGTAAGGTAAACGAGGAGAATTCTGATAACGTTGGTAATTCTCCTCGTACTTTCTAAATCGTCTTTTTGGATGCCTCGTTGAAGAAAGTCGAATTTAATCTACGAAATCATCCCGGTCTGTCACCTCCTCCATCCCTTTCTCCTCCTCCTCCTCCTCCTCCTCCTTCTCATTCTCCATCGTCACTTTCGACGTTAATGCGTTTTCGAATAATCAAGCTCAGAATCGGAGTACAAGTAAGTTCTCGCAGCCCTAACAACGCGAATTCTATTGACTGAGAAGAGAAAAGAGAGAGATGAGAAAGAAAGAGAGAGAGAGAGAGAGAGAGAGAGAGAGGGAGAGAGGGAGTTTCTTTCCCCTTCGACAGTGACTTTTTACCTTATCTCCATGTAAATGAGAAATTTCTTTCTAGCTAACACTTCGAAGAAACTTTACCTATCGTCTCTCACGACGATTTTCTTACGATCTTAGAAACAACTCTAGGCAATTTGATATCTTTTTATTTGTTTTTTTTTTGTATTATTATTATTTTTTTTCCTCCTTCCTTTCTTTCTTTAGAAAGTTATTTTACGAGAAACACGACCACTGTTCACGCAATGATATCTTTGTCGGCGAGTTTGGAAAGAAACGATAGACTCGTTTTATTTTCTATCGATCATTTCGTCTCTCTCTCTCTCTCTCTCTCTCTCTCTCTCTCTCTCTCTCTCTCTCTTTTCTTTTCTCTCCCCTGACGAACTCCTGTGGAAGCACTCACGAAACTTCCGATAAGGGAAGAAAAGATATTCGCGAATTCGAGAACTTTATCGTCCGTCCCTTTGAGTCCGAGCGTTAAGAGCAATGGCGTCTTTAAGGCAAATGTGAAGAGCACAACCTCTGATAAGCGGCTATTGTGCGATAAAGTTACTTCCAAGTCTCCCATAACCATAAACATCTTGCGATTTCCTTTTTCTATTTTCATTTTTTTTTTTTTATTCGTCTACCTTCCATCCCTCGTTCCCTCGACGGTAGTCAAAAAGATAGGACGATTCAGATTTAAAAGATAAAATAATATCAAGTTTCTATCTACATTCCAACTTTGGAAATATACATTCATACATCATACATACATACATACATACATACATATCTTTTGAATTCGAATCACGTATGAGCACTATCTAAGATTTCTTGACGAAGTAAAAATAAAAAAAAAAAGAAAAAGCCAGAGACGAGATCGGACGAGACGATAAGTTAATTTTGAAGGGTAGCAAACTCTGTTGGATGTACAAACGAATAATTTG
>OU426999.1:7058549-7111049 GCA_911387935.1 Dolichovespula saxonica
GATGTCATCGTTCTCAAGGATATATATATATATATATATATATATATATATATATATATATAATATATATAATATATAATATATATGTTCTCAAGGATATATATATAATATATAATATATAATATATAATATATAATATATAATATATAATATATATAATTCTCGTTTCCTTTTTTTTTCCATTTTACTTCTTTCTTTGCTCGCGAACTTTCTTATCGTCGAGAGGAGATTAGTTTCCAAAAGTGCGTTGACTTGACGATATCTCTTTAAAATGCACGCCGCACGCAATCGCATACGTAATCGCGTCGGTTTGAAGTTCGCGGTAACGCTCGGCAAAGGGCGGTCGTGAGACGATCGGGTTTCGTAAAAGCGGGTCGAGGTAAAACAGGGCAGCTATCTGCCGCACCATCTTTTATTTATCGTCGGTCATTATGCCGTCTCATGCGCACGAGTCAGCCCTTTTTTTTCTCCTTCTTTCCCCGTACTTCCCTTTTTGACCATAGCCAAAGAGTTGACCACGGTCAACAAGAGAACGTTAATGAAGATCGAGAAGAAGTTCTTTAACGCGTTGAATCACGTGAAAATAGCCCGGGATCCAACGTGTTAACCGTAACTTTCGTGTACATCTGGTCATCGTTTTATTCGTATAACAAAACAATCGCATGATATAACAATTTGTACAATGTAACAAGAATTAATCTATAAATAAATCATATAAATATCCTGACGATTTTATGACGAATATAACGACATTAATCTTATTGTTAGTTTAAAAAAATCGATCTATCTTGTGACAAATCTAACATTACAATGTAATAATAACAATGGATGGTTGATAAATAGAAAATGATCACTTTAACTGTTTCAATGAGTCTAACAAGATAAATGTTGTCAACGATATCGATTTTCTATGAGTTCACAAAGAACGTTTGGGAAACTGCACCGCTTAAAAAAAAAAAAAAAAACCAAGAAGCTGATGTCATAAGATGGCTTCTACCTTTACAAATTCATTGCGCTCTCAAATAGTTCCAGCATCCTCTTCATCTCCTTACTGAAACGTAAGCGAAACGGGTGCGGTATAGTGAGCCAGTGAGTACGAGACTATGCATACAGAGCGAAATGACGGTTTAGCCGGTTTTAATATTTATGGGAATCGTTTCAACGAAATTAGCTGAAACAGCTTTTATTTTTCATTTACCGTGGCATCTATTCTTTCTTCGTTTGATCTTTCATCTCCATTAAGTCTCGTTTCGAAATGACTCGTAATCGAACAAATGGATAGAAACGAATATACAATCCAATCGACATATACTTCAATTTCGTACGATGATACAATTTAAATGTCGATTTAAAAATGAAAATTTTTCATTCATAAATATAATGTCTTTTTTTTAATAATATATATATATATACTTACATTTGCTCTGCCAACTTATAGATCGGTGCCATATATTTTGATAATTCTTCGCATTTTGCCATTAATTGATACATGGACTTTATATTGTGATCTACGGCATCGCAAGTCTTACACACCGCATCCCTATAAGTTTCCAAACAACCTACCGTAAGTGCAGATGCCTGTAAAGATTATAATTTTATATTATCACAAATTGTTCAATTCATTGTTAAAAGTAAATTAAAAAGTTGCGTACACTATGTAAAATAGCAGCAAGATTTTCTGTGAGAGCGTCAACAGATGTAGCTATCTTTCTTGCTTCCATTTCTAATTCGTTTAATACATTATGATCAAGTAAAGGTAACTGTGGCGTTAATGCTTGTCTATATAAACAAGGAGTAGAACTTCTTGATCCTGGGAAAGAAGGAGTTTCTCCCTTTTTTGTAACTGGACTTGACAATTTAATCTTATTTTCCAAGTCTTCCGTTACAAACAAAACCATATCTCCATCCTGCATTACGGTTCCTTCTAATTGTAAATAACCCATGGCTTTATGATAACTCGGTGGATCTAAATCCTCTTCTTCGTTTGGACTAGAATCTCTACTTCTTAAATCTAATTGGTCCGGTCTATTTCCGATCCCATTCATTTTTTCTAGACATTCTCCCAAATATTTTCCATCTATATCAGGAGATTCGATAAGTGACCTCAACTCGGAAACTGGCGGAGAAGATTGCGAATCAAATGATATTTCCGAGTAAGAAGCTGTCATCTCATGCATCTAAAATAATGGTATAAATGAAAATTACTTGCTGAAATAACTTTACTTAATAGGTTGAGTCAAATATGATTTGTTAACTTAAACTTGTTGAACGTTAATTTTTTAATTCGAGCATTACGTGATACAGAAGAAAACTAAATAATTAAAATCTAAGATACAAATAAAATTATTATATTCAAAATTTGACATTTGACACAACCGAAAATATTCTAACCTTACTCTGTCTTCGTCATAGTCAACAGGATTTTTTTCAATTCGAGTAGTTCCCGTTGGCTTTGATAAATTTTCAGCTTCTTCCATCTCCATTTTGATAATATAAAATAATTAAAAATATTGTTCAAATGAAATACAATCAAATCTTAGTCAAAAGTATCGATTTTATTTATATCTTTGATTCTGTTATGCATCATGCATATAATGAAGCGTCAGCGCAATATTTGCGCAGTAACGTCTTGCGCATCTTCCAATTTCGCGCGGGAATATACGAACTTTACTCATAAATTATATGTGCATATTATTATTTTCTTAGAAACATAAAAGTTTATGCAAAAGATATTAATAGTTACAGAAAGTAAATAACTGAGAAAAACAAAAGTTGTTTTAATAATCGTTTATCAAATAGAAAAATTGTATCATTATTATTATACCAACAATCTGTTACATATACGTTGAATTAATATTTAAAGTATTCAAGACTTTGCGCTCTGGATTATTAAGATGTTGAATGTATACAGGAAAACAATGATGGGTTGAAAAATGAGAAAGAAAATCTCGCAGATATTGGCCAAGATTTAAATGATAAATGGAATCTTGCAGAAGATCCGGGTCTTCTTCCTCTTCATTATCATCTTCTTCACCTTCTATATCTGCGTAAAAAAAAAAAAAGAATTATTAATATGTATATAAATAGACTTCTTCAGTTACATACATAAGCAAACTATGTGTTGAATATGTACGAAAACAGAAAAAAACACATTATATAAAATGAATCAAAAAAAATTCAAAATTCATAAAATCTTACGTAGTAAATTAGATTCATTGCCTGGATCTATTAAAGTTTCATTTCCTTCAGTATCGTCATCATCGTCATCAGATACCTAATTCAATTCAATGTTTCATATTAACATTACATTTTAAATTGTATTTTTGATAACATTTAAATAAATTTAAACAGTCATATTATCTATTATATAGTTATAATAGACATGCATACCTCACTTTCTTGAGTGGCATTAATTACTTCGATATCATTTGATAGCTCATTAATTATTAATTTGAAGATCTTAATAAGAACAGGCACAGTAGTCCATTGAAAAGGTTGTGCTTCTGCTTTACTTCTGGTCCTTACACCAGCTTCATTTCCTATAGAGAAAGTGACATATAAATGTGTACACGCCACACACGCGCGCGCGAACATTTGTTTTTTATTTATTTCAATAAAGGTTAAATGAAAACAAAACGATCACAGTAAATGAAATATTTTACTTTGTAGTTTACTAAAAGAGAATAATACCCAATAAAATCCTTACCAGAAAATATTTGGTCCCCTTTAACAGTGATTTCATTCAATCTAGAGTCATCGTGTGTTACACCATGTTCCAATATTTTACATAACGCTACAGTAGCAACTTTACGTTCATATCTACCAAAAAAAAGATGTTGTCTGCTAACCCATTCAGACAACACAAAGGCAAGAGCACTTTGCCCAGTGGGGCCAGGTACCGTTGACAAAAAATTTAAAACAGCATCAAACTCTGTATTTATAAGATGTGCATATATCATAATCAAACTTTGCATGACTGTTAATGTTTCGGCCCTTTGCATTTTACTGAGAACAGCTTTTAATAAAAGATCAAGATTTTCTCCCAATGTACTTCCAACGTTTCGTATCAAAGTTGTTACTAAACGGCCAACGAAGGTTGCTGTGAATTCGCTGGACTATAAGTATATAAAAAGTTACTATTTTAATGGATATATTTATCGTAAATTGGATAATACAATATTTATGTTATAATATTACCTGAGGATTTAATAGCTGTGCTATTATTTGCAAAATATATTGTAATCCAGTTTGGCCATCGCTGTCTCTGTGAGCAGTAACTTGTCGTGCAGCTACAGATAAATACGTACGTATCACTTCGCCTCCACTTTGTAATGTCCCATTATCTTCGGAATTAAGAATGCAATGACAAGCAGCAGGAAAGGCAGTTTCGATCAAAGCATTACTTAATGGTCTTGGTGAATATTGAACGAGAACTTGTAAGATATCCAAAGCTACCCCGCGAGTTCCCTCTATTAAAAATAAACAAATATATTTCCAAAATAAATACATACTATGTATTTAGTTTTTAAGAAATTCGCATACCATCCTTCGATTTATCCATAGGCGTAACGGCCATCATACTCACTAAAGTTGGTATTAAACGAGTTTGCAGAGGTTCGATGCAATTAGAATTTAAAGTTAATTCTTTAAATATATTCTGACACAAATTTAATATTACTGGATCGCTATGAAACTTTAAAAAAACTGCAATTGTTAATGGACATATTTTATTTTCTACAGAAGCAGTAAATGCTTTGTCCAGCTGTAAAATTTAAACGAATTTTAAAATGCATTGTAACTTAGAATAAAAAAATATACATATATTATGAGTATGGTAAATATATTGCTATTGTAATTACCGATATTACTGTTTGAAATGTTTCCATGACTAATATTAGAACTTCTGTAGATGCTTGACTAGATAAATTAAACAATCCTTGAAATATATTAGGTAAGTGAGATCTAATAATATTATTAGTAGGATTATTAGCATCTGCACAGGATATCTCACAGAACCAATAGATAGCTTTAACTGCACTTATACGAATACATGATGGTTGATTTTCTTGTAAGCCATTAACTGTTGCTTCTAAAAATCTTGAGCTCATTTCAGGTGGCATTAATTGAGCATACCTTCCACCGACGCATAAACAACGACCAAGAAGTAATGGTGGTGCACCTACAAAAAACAAATATAGTCTAAATAAAATGATATGAAACAATTAAATTGCGTTTTTTAACATAAATGTGTTTAAACAATATTTTCATTACTTGAATCGTTCAAATTATTTAACACAACAGTATCCATAAATCTAATAATATCAAATTGCAATAATCCTTCTTGTTGTTTTTCTATTACTATATCTCTCGTAATACTCAATGTTAATATGGAAGATTCATGTATTTTCCACCAATTTTCAATACTGCTGTTATCATCCCCTCCAGCTTGTAGTCTATTTGTTGCTTCAATATGCCGTGTGATTGCTTCGCAAAGTGCATTCACTGCTCTTTCCTCGAAATGACTGATAACACCCTGAACACAATATTTATATGTAATTTGTTCTAATTAAATCAGATCTTGTATACTTACTGCTAGGAATTCTTGCGCTGATATCCTCACGTTATAAGCAAACAAACACTGATCATCTTCTTCTACAAATTGATTAGGATTAGTTGTCCATAACTCGATTTGTTCATCCGTTATTTGCATAAAAATTATTAAATAATAAATTATTTCCTGTAGTAAATTGTTGACAAGGTTTGAAAACTTTTTATGTTCAATAATAGAATGAACAAATTCAAATATAGCAATAATAAGGTTGTTAAAATTAATAATTTCACCTGAAAACCATAAAAGACTATAAATTGCTAATATCTGTGTTAGGCTTTTATTTCATACAATTTTTAACATACCATCAGAATCTACTTCTTTATTATTTGTTTCTGTAGTCCCATTTACTGTTTCTTCTTGATAAATCTTTGCACTTTCAGTTAATGTTTCCCAAACTGGTGGTAACATTTGAGGTAAAAAATTGGATACATATTTAGGTAACTTTGTAACAAGGCAGTTTATGGCTTTGATAATATCAGTTTTAAGTCCACTGTCACTTGTTGGACCATTAGCTACACGCAGGCACTGAACAAATTTTTCGCAAAACATAGGAATAACTGGTTGTAGATATTGTTCTATAAATCCTTTATGATAAATTCCTGTAGCAGCTACGAGATTTGTAATGATGGTAAAAATTTCAACTGCACGGCCACGTGTTCTGATCGAATATTGCTATATAATATATCAAGTTTAATACTTTTTTAAATCAATAAAATAAAAAAAACATTGCAAAACAGTTCAGTAAACTTACACTTTCGCTCTGAAAGATTCTATACATCTCTTGTAATATAACAGGACCGACATTAGGTAATTGAGTATCGGTAAGATCACGAGTGAATTCTGTTAGAACTCTCATTGCCCCATGAACAGCATATTCGCTTTCTCCACTCAAACAATTAACTAATATATCAAATAATCCAGACCAATTTTCAGGCCAATCCCAATGTGCTATACCAGATATTGCATAGGCTACTGCTGTACGTACCTAAGTTAATAGACAGATATATTATATAAATAAAAAAATTAGATAAAATAAAAAATATTATAACAAAGATATTAGAATCAAGTACCTTACTAATAGGTTCGCATAATCCAAGTGGTAACAACTCTTTAATTCTTTCTTTAGTCACTTGTTTTAATTCAGGTGGCCTAAATTTTTCAGCTAGAGAAGTCCAATGTGTTTCTACATACTGCTTTAAAAGTATAGATGCTAATTGTCTAATAGGTAAATGACCATGAGGATCAATCACAAATTCGGTAAGATGAATACCAAATTCTTCTGTAACTTCAAGTGCTTGGATTCTTTGTTCAGCAGCTTGTCTAATATCCCGATGTGGAGACAAGATTCCTGTCAATGTTTCATATAAAGCTTCCTTTAAGGAACCTTGTACATCACTCATACTTGTGCTCATTGTGAATAAGATGCTATCTATTGATTAATATCTATAACATATTAATATTTTCCAATGACATTTATTATACAAATAAATATTATGTTTTAAAAGTATTATAATATTATGTGTGTGTGTGTGTGTGTGTGTGTATATAATAATATAATACTTTTATACTTTTTAACATATTTATATATATGTATAAATACTCTATTACCCAGGAACATATTTTTTCTTTTATAAATTATTCTTATTGTTGTCTTATATTTATATAAGTGTCTTCCAGTGTTGCATCATAACTTTTATATCATCATTACTGCAAAGTAAGAAAAAGCAAAAAAATGTATATTATTGTAAAATTTTAATTAAATGCTTTAAATACTTGCAAGCTGAGAGATTTAATTACGAATATTGTTCTTTGACATAAAATATTTGACTATCTTTTTCAAAAACCCGGTTTACGTGAAAGGTTAGAAATTCCAACAAGAGATTATATATTGCGACTATTATCTCAGTAAGTACATTAATATAGTTATTACGATATTATTTAACGTAATCTTTGATATAAATAATTACATATAAGGAAAATAACATTAATTATTGTGCGAATTATAAATGTATCGATGGAAGAAAAAAAAAAATATTGAAACCGGTTATAACATGTGTCCGTTTAATTTTTTGAATATGACATCATATGAGACGTAAAATTAATAACTAATTATTAATATTTTCTAAAAATATTAATGAACTTTTTCTTTAATATCAGCAATTGCAATAATAATCAACAATTAAATGTTTAAAACCTGCGGTTCCAGTTCGACTAAAATAACACTAGAGTATTGAAGTGACATTAATTTCACCCAACTTCACCCACAGACAATATACAGGATGGTATAGGATAGTAATGTATATTCCGCAAGATATCGTGTTCACAAAACTGAATTATCGACAGAGAGAAATTTTTTTATATTTTATAAAAATAAAAGAAACATTATATATATATATATATATATATATATATATATATACGCATATATTTCACATTTATTTTTTAATTAACGAAACTTAATCACATTAAAAGTTACAAGATTATAAATACAAACTAAATAAATTATACGATATTATAAAATAAAAAATATATAATGTAACATAAATAGTTCCAAAAAATAACGTATCCTGTATAACAAAAAAATGGTAAAAAGTATTCTTGAAATAAATACAAAAAAATATGCATAAAAATAACAATAATAAGTATAATAAAAACAATAAAAATACAATAACAAAAATTGATACAAATAACATTTTAAATAAAGCAAATATTGTACTTTCTTCTTTTCTTTTAATTTTATTTAATTAGAAATTACTTTATTCAATACTTCAATTACAGTATATATGTTAACTATCTGTGTATATGATTACATATGAATGAAACTACTTTATTCTTTTTCCCACTACCAATTTCATTCCATAATAACGACCCATAACACGAAAAAACATGATAATTTATTACTAACCAGAACAAATGGGCTAAATCTTAATAGTAGACCATCACATTGAACCATCGCATTGAACCATCACATTGAACCATCACATTGAACCATTACATTGACCACAAATAGAATTATAGTGTCGATAATATTGTGGATAGAATCTTCTAATCTTTAGTTACTGAAGTATAAAAGAAATAGTATATATGTGGAAGAATGAACATGTTATTTAAAATGATTATAGAATTTTATAAACTTGTAACAATTGGACTATTTCTAAATTTTGCATTCACTTTACTATTTGAATTTGAATCCTCATTAATAACACTGTCATCAACATTTTTTTTTTGTTGCTGTTTGATTCTATTTAATTTTTTATTTGATATGTTTGTTTTTTTATTATTCAATCTCATAAAATTCGAATGTGTTCTAAAATGTAATCTAGTTTCCAATAGATATCCAGAATATTTTTTTCTAAAAAGTATAATATTGTAGTTAATGTTGTATATTATGTTACGTAACATGTTTCTAATAAGATTTAATTACTTTGCATCATCTAACAATGAAATTGCAGAATCAGTGTCCCCTTGTTCTTCTGATAATAAAGCAAGTTCAAAAGTGGCATAAGGAACTAGATAAGTATCTTCTTTTATAAAGTCTTTTAACTCTATAACTTGTTTTAGACAATGTTCAGATAATGCATGATGTCCCATTAGACGAAGACAAACACCTTTCAAAATCAGTATAAGTGCTTCATTGTCAGCATGATATTCTGTTTTCCTATAAAGTATGTTAAATAATTAGTAACATATATAAAAGAAAAAGTTCAACAAAAGAAAAGGGAAAAACTCACGGCAAAGAATTTAATTCTTTTTCTTCATCCTCGATTTTTTTATACATATTTACAATTAAATCCCTTCGTTTACCAATTATGATGTATAAATTCCACAAATACATAAGCTCATACACAGGAAGGATTAATTTCTTTTTCTGTGCAAAATAACGGTCTGCTTTTTTTACAATATACTTTTCAAATGGCAATGCTTTTCCGGCAATGCGTTGTGTGTAAGCCGGTGCTTGCGTCATTAATTCATCTATAATACATTTTTCTTCATTATTTGGATTTTTCATTAGAAGAATTGCAGCTTTTTGATAAATATATGTTGTTCTAGACCATTTTGATTCATTAAATAACATAGAAGCATACTCAGCAGCTTCATCCCATTGTTGCGTAATACAATGAGCCCACATTAATTCCCAATAACAACCACAATGAAATTGAGGCCAACTATTTTGACTTTTCCAAGACTTTTTATACCATTCTATAGAATCTTCAATATTTCCTTTTACTAATTCAAGTCTTCCTTTATAGAAAAGGAACCATATACCATTCGGGTAAGTTCTTAATTCTTCATCTATTGCATTTTCACACCACTCTAAATCACCATCTTCATTACTTAACATAAAACAAGCATATAAATGATAAGACAGCAATGCCATTACACATAGTATTTGACGAAGACCTCTTCTTTCTTCACATCCTGCTTCTAATTCATTAAGACCATAATCCTAAAAGTAATATTTTAATTCTTTTTTATTTAATTTCTATACAAAATAAAGTCATATGATCTAATGTACTAAGATAAGTCTCATTACCTTATCACCAGAAAATCCAATAAATTCCAGTAATTTAATAAGTTTAGCAGGTAATAAAGAAATCATCTATAATTTCAAAGAGTATAGTTAATCATATAATTGTCATCTCTCAATATATTTATTATTATTTATATGAAAAAATTTTTATATGACACATAATTTTACATACCAAATTAAATGTGCCAATACCCATACGAACACCACTTTCAAAGTGAACTTTTTGTACATCATCTTCCCATTTACGATTATTTAGAATTGTTAAGCATTCTCTGTAATGTAAAAAATATTAGATCGAGATGTTTTAAATGAAGAAAAAAGAAATATAATTATTGCATTAGGACTTATTTACTTGTATGATAGAAAGCAGGTACGGATTTTCAATCCAGCCTTGACAAAGCTGACCAGAGTCTCGTCCTCCACAAATGTGAGCAACGACTTTAAAAGAAGTGCCTCAGCATAGCAGAGTTCTGCATGCACTTCCTCTGCAATATTAATTTTCTATCATTCCTTGCATGCACTACTCTTAAATTAATAATGTTATCATGTACGTTAAAGTCAATGCTACAAATTAATGATAAATCACACTTGTGGATCTGATGGTTGCTATATATTTTGTATTAGGCTCAAAGAAAAAGAAAACTTAAATGTAAAAAGAACATGAATAAGACAAATAATCTTGTAATATATATAACAAATTTAATTTATCACATATTCCCCAGTCAATGCTTTGGACTGATATATTACACAATAACAGTAGTTTGTACTAATGTTAGTTGTTACTCTAACAGTAGTTTGTACTAATGTTAGTTGCTACTCTGACATGCATTATTTACAAATAAAACTTTATGATAATTGTATTAGATTATATATGGCATGAGAGAAAAAATATATACATTACCAATTGTATAAGAGCCATAATTAGTCTTCTTAACGATTTTTCCAAGGTTTTGCGTAATTGAAGAATGTTTGCGGTGTTTTGAACACACATTCATACATTGTTTTAAAGATTCGGATGCTATCTCAATGTCTTTCTAAATAATGTATATGATAAAGTATTAAAAAAGTAATAGATTTTATATATCAATGAATAAAATTATGTTAATTAATTCTTCATACTTGTTCAAATGTAAGCATAGCTTCCAGAAATGCAAATACGCTTGTACCTAAAGAGTGGTACATGCTACTATGTGCCCATGGTTCCATAATCCTTCTTGCTTCATCAAAATCATTATTAAAGAAACAATTAATTGCTTTTCTTGATTCCTCAATCGCTGTATCCAGATCCATAGAAGTAGATCTGTAAAGCAATATTTATCATTGTAAAAAAATATATGCATGCTTACAAAATAGATAAATATGTTTAACTTACGAAGTCGGAAATTCTTCAGCATCTTGAAACTATGATGATAATTATTATAAAAATACGTATTATTAATTTAAAAAAATATACAATAAATAGGATATATTACATCGTGCATTGCAAATATAATATTAGCATAATATTTAACTCTAATATTTATATACATACCTCATCTTCTGCCTCAATGTCAGACATTTTTCAATCAGAAAATAAAATCTGTAACAAAATATAAATTATTTTACATTAACTTTTAAATACAAACATTTATTTAAAAGTTAACACACACATTAAATAGAATCAAAGATAGAAAATTTATATTTTAAAGCAATAACTTAGAGTAATCTAAGGAGAAAGTTTTATTTTATAGGATTGGTTTCTCAAGTGTGCTCCTTCAATTTTAGGTCATTATCCTATAAGCAACACCTAGTTTCACAATGAAAAGTATATAAATGCAATATCTCTGACTTTCTACTGATAAAAATAATTTGTGCAAATTTTTTATTAGGCATCTTAGTTAATACTTTAATGTTTCAATATATCCAATATTGTATCCAAATTTGGTTATTCCAAAATTAAACCTATTTGATATTTTTAATTAGATCGCTTTATCTTTAGGTAATCACAGAGTAATAATTTATTATTAAAGTGATAACTACGTATATAATCATATTAAAATTAACGATAAATTATAAAACATAAAGGAATGGTCATTTAAAAGATGCTTATTCTAAAACATAGAAAACATTCTTACAAATATTGGTATATAAAAATTAATTTAATTTCTTGAGTAAGACACGTAGGCAAAGAAATTGATTCATAAATAAAAAAAAGAAACTACGAAAGAGATAAGGCTAAGGGAGATAAGGATATAAAAACGTAACTTGATTATTTGAAAATGTATTAAAATTTTTAATCGTTTGTAATCAATGTCTTTAACACGTCTACATTAATATAAATATAGCATTACAGCACTAAGTTTCGTTAAATAATATGATGCGTTAACGTAGAATAATTACATTTCGTTTAATTCTTGATAAGGAAAACACGCAAATAAGATCAAATAATGGTCAATATGTCTACAAGATAAGCATGAAGGAAGAACCGAGAAGGGGAGAATAAAATGATAAAGAGAGGAAGGGAGAGAGAAAGAGAGAGAGAGCTATTTTAAATTTCATTTAAAACGTCAAGTTAAAAGAAAGGAAAGAACCGATGTCAAAACGAAAGAACGATTTCGCAATGAAACCTTACTTACTGTTGCTCGACCGTAAAATCGATCTCTTCCAGAACAAAAAAAAATCCAGATGAAATTAACACATTTAAATATTTCTTTAGAAATATTTTGCAAAAACGTTTGCTCCCAAATGTTTCTTTCTTTTCTTCTTCTTCTTTTTTTCCTTCTCTTTCTTCTTTTTAATCCCTTTTACGGATATCTCGTTAGCGTAAGTAGTATAGGTGGAACGTTTGGAAAAAAAAACACAAATCGATCAATATAATGATACGGAGCGCATCACTGCGCGCGTTAGACTGGCTAAATTTTAGGTCGTCCCGTTTGAACGCGTCATATTCAAGATACGACGCATCAGTGTTGGCCTCTATATAAGATTAAGAAAGGAAACGTTTTCTTAACGCATCTCAACGAAACAACGCAATGCATACGGATATATATTTTTATATGTGTATTTGAATTCACAATGTTGTTTACTTCCACTTTTTATATTCGGTTACATGAATTTCAGCTGCATCCGCCAATCGCCTCTTTTCTATACGTCATTTACATCGTAACAAAAAAAGGAGAATATAGGTTGTAGAGTCATTGGATCTAAGTACACGTGATAAATCACTTCTTCGTATGGAATCACGGATAGTCTCTTACACATACTTAAGAAAACATATATTCATATACTCGGAATACATATACTTAACACTTAAGTATAAAAGGTGCGCGTGCACCAATGAAGTTATATGCAGCTGTATGTACTTATACGTACAGTATGATCGTTTTATGTTTCCTGTCACTTACTAGGATCTATTTCGCGTATTAAAGTCAATATGGTATAATCTTGTACTTTAAAAATATTGTTATTTAACTTTTTCCAAGATAATTGAAATTCATTGATTTTTATTCGTTTGAATGTTTGAATGAAAATATTTTTCTTTAAAATAACCTTTCAGGATATATCTTATGTATTGAAACTTTGTTATCACTCTGTAATACAGATGCTCATATCGAAAGAATGTAGATATGAATACAATAAGTACCATTGTCTTTTTAATTAGAATAATTATTTGTTAAAGAAAAATTGAAAATTGATTTAAAATCCATATTTTTATTTACATTAAATATAAAAAAAAAATTACTGTATTTAAGATTAAACGCCGAATCAAAGAAACGAAATATTTTAATTTGTTAATATAAGTAAGCAAGTGATATGACAAAGAAAAAAAAGAAAAGAAAAAAATACGTGAGTAGTATAATTGCTTAGAAAGTTTTGTCTAAAAAATTGTGCAGATATGCGTGTTAGAAACGACGTCTTAAATTAACATTTATATAGTAAAATAAAGCTAGTATACATAAAACCGGAATTAGTGTGGCGTCGTTAACCTATACTGGGCGTGAACGGACGAACGTAATGACAATTACGTTGACCTGTTATTATTTGAAATGACAGCGATCGGGAAGTAGTATATTTTCTTGTGAATAATCTTATACGTATTCAATGCCAAAGAAAAGAATCATTCGCAGTACGGGTTGAACGAATAGATCGTAGATCAGTTCGTTCGATGTTTATTAGAGGCATTCTGGTGGCAGCACTTGCATGAAATTGTTGTACGTCAAAAATATTAAACGCTTACTGAGAGGTTTTTTTTTTTTTCTTTACTATTACGAGAACAGAAAGGTTATAGGATTGAACTTACTTGAATACGAGATTCATGGTAAAAACTTATAATTCATTCATCTTTCTTACTCTTAAGTATCATTTATACGTCATTATAAAAATGTTAATTAATTTTAAATGTAACAGTATATAGATAGCGATTTATTGACTAACAAAGTATCCAGCTCTTTTCTCACAATTTGCATAATTACGACGGTTGCAAGGCTATAAATGATATCTCTGTAATTAAAAACGTTTTATCTTCTTTTTACTCGTATTTGTTGATACAAATAATTCATTGAGATGCTTAACCTCCTTGAATTCGTCAATGAAACAGAAAGGGAAACTATAGCAATCTTATTGTTTTCTTTTTTTTTTTTTTTTCTTCAAGATTATTATTTTTCTTTGAAGCACATTAGCATTGATTATTGCAAGATCTTCTAAATAATTAAATTAAATTAGTTACAGCAAATATGAAATTGTTGTCACAATATGTTTCTGCCATATGAAATAATTTTTCTGTGCATATTTGTCTGAAAATAAAAATAATTTTTATGTTTTTATCCATAAGTTTTATAACCTTTTTTATTTATATTAATGCATGTTTTTACAAATCCATTATTATATGTATTAGTATTACATGACAGATACTGATAGATATTTAACCAATACATTATAACATTTTTATTCTGTATGACAATCTTATTTTGTTAATTTTAGCAATAGTTTTTAAGGTAATGAAGAAGAATCATTATTTCTATGGTGGTTACGGAAAAGTGGCTGGTGCCAGTTAATCCAATTCCATAAGATAATGGAGAATCAAAGTCATCATAATCAGATTCTTCAAACGCATCAACCTTTTTGGAAAAAAAATACTAGAGCTGTACCAGGCAGGTATGTCTTATTTAAAATGCAATACCTATAATTGTATAAAAATATAATAATATTTGAATCAATGTAACTTGTTTTATATCAATTCAGTTAAACAAATTGTGATTTATATCTAATAGATTCCATACTTATTTAAAGGCCAAGTCCTAAACAAGATGTTAGGCATGATAAGATAGGTACAACAACGATCACATCCAGTGGTTTGACCGGTACAGTTTCAGTTGGTAGTGGTGGCAGTACAGGTGGAGGAAGTGGTTCTACATCTTTTCAAGATTTCCAGGAGAGCGTGGATGATGCTTGGGATTCTGGAGATGATGAATTCTGTACAGTTTCTGATGTAAAAATATCAAAGAGAGTTAGTCATTCAGCTGCACTTAGTGTAATTAACAGTCATAGATCAGGCACTGCAAGTAAAGAATTACAAACAAATCCTAAATTAGTCCAGCGAACTCAAGAAATCATTCCTGAAGAAAAAAAAGCAGAGGCTCTCCAAAGATTAGCTGTCCAGCCATTGCATCTAAGGAATGCTAACTTGTCTGTTTATTCTCAAATTAATAACAGTCAGCATTCTACAGAAAATTCTGATTCCAAATTTGGTCAGAATACTTCTCCCCAACATAGGCCAACACAATTTCCTGGTAGACCACTTCCGTTAAGGCAAACAAATTCTTCTACAAAATTTTTTATACCTTCAAAAGAACAAGGTAAGAAAAAATATAGATCATTTCTAACTTTCTAATTTGATTATGTATCCATATGTATATGTTATTATTTTTAGATGGAGAAAGTAAAATAGATAAATTTCAATCTCTTTTGGATGCATCTGTATTAAATTTAGAAGAATTAAGACAGCTATCGTGGTCAGGTGTTCCAGCAAAGTTACGATCTGTTACCTGGAGATTATTGTCTGTAAGTAAGACAGGTAATCTATACCGTATATTTACTTTTTTTAGTGTACCCCTTAAAAACAAGTACTATTAAATTATCTTTTATTATACACAGGAATATCTTCCAGCAAATATAGAAAGAAGGCAACATGTCTTAGAACGTAAACGTTTAGATTATTGGAATCTAGTAAAACAGTATTATGATGTGGAAAGAGATGAAGGATTCCAGGATACATATCGTCAAATTCATATTGATATTCCAAGAATGTCTCCTCTCATTTCATTATTTCAACAGACAACTGTACAATTAATTTTTGAAAGAATACTTTATATATGGGCTATTCGACATCCAGCTTCTGGCTATGTGCAGGTATATTGATAAGTATGAATATTATATTATAATAGAATGTTGCTTCATATTATATTATAGCTATGTTACTATTATATTTTACCTATTCTAAAAGCATTTAAATATTGATTTTAGTTTTGATATTGTAGGGTATGAACGATCTTGTTACTCCCTTTTTCTTAGTATTTTTGCAAGAGGCTATACCAGTGTCGGCTTGGCAAGATATAGAAAATTATGACTTGGCATCTTTAAAAAAAGAACAACGTGATATTATCGAAGCAGACAGTTTTTGGTGTTTATCTAAATTTCTCGATGGTATCCAAGATAATTATATATTTGCCCAATTAGGAATACAACATAAAGTGAATCAATTAAAGGAACTTATTCAAAGGATCGATGGTATTTGTTTTATGATGAATATAAAACGCAAATTCATCATTGAGTTATAAATATTACGAACATTTTCTATTATAGCTCCTTTACATCAACATCTTCATCAACATGGGATAGATTATTTACAATTTTCTTTTCGGTGGATGAATAATTTATTAACCAGGGAAATTCCATTGCATTGTACAATTCGCCTATGGGATACTTACTTGGCAGAATCTGATCGATTTGCTTCGTTTCAACTTTACGTATGTGCAGCTTTTCTTCTTCGTTGGAGACGTCACTTACTCTTACAACCTGATTTTCAGGCAAGTTTAACTTGTATTCTTTCATAATTAAGAGAAAAATATCTGCACATTCTTACGATTTAATATCGTTGATCGTGGTACTTTAAATTAAGCGTTGTTTTAAATGTAGGGCTTGATGTTGATGCTACAGAACTTGCCTACACAAAACTGGACAGATTCAGAAATAGGTATTTTGGTCGCAGAAGCCTATAAATTGAAATTTACATTTGCAGATGCACCTAATCATCTGCAAGCTCATGACTCCAGGTGACCTTTTTTCTACACGTTCGGTTAATATTGTTACTATAGTGGCCAAAATAACTGGCATTAGCTCATATTGCCAGTTTAATTAATTCTCCCTTTTTATAATTATATAAGAGTGAAAGTCAGTCCACTGTAACTATTTTTAAAAGAGATTCGAAAATTTGTTTACCTTTTTCTTTAAATCATATAATCGTTACGTTTTTGAAAGATGGAATGTCTTTGTAAATTTTATTTCTATTTCTATAGTAGCATATTATAATTCAATTACAAATATACTCGCCATTTTTCAGTTTACAAATATGTAAACATAAGAGGTAAAAGAGGAACCTAACGCGAATCGATTGTCATATATTTGATTCGCGTTATGTTTAGATAAAATGCCTCTAATATTATATATATAGATAATATATAAACAGAAGTTTTATATATTGATACGATGTTTGTTTTTGTATATTATGATTCTATTCCCCAATTTTATTTAAGATTAAAAAGATGTAAGAGTTTGAGCCACGTCAATTCATCGAAATACTTTAATCACTCACCAGCACGATAATGTCATCGTATATATTAATACATCAAAGGTAAGTGTATATTTATTGTAATAAACTTTTTATTTTGTTTTTACAATGTTACGAATAAATATAATTACATACAAAATGGTATCTATCTCATATTATTTAAAGAATAAGCTTTACTTAACTTATTACAATGTTCACTTCACATTTTTTCAGTCATCCTCGATATCGATTTGACCGTAATCTATATCTAACGGCTGCATAGCTGATAATGTTTCATTTACGTTAAAAGTTTCCTGGTAAATAGAAAGTAACGTTCAAAGTCGCTTCATATTATACGATCGAATGTAACTTGTTATGTATACTTACGTAATCCACTGTAACAGGTGTTGGGTAAACACAGGGCATACATTCTGTTTTGGTAATTCCATTATTATCGGCCGTACATTCACAGTGTTGACACGATCGTGGAAGAGCAGTATGGGCTATCCTCTTGGAGAATACGGTAACAAATTTTTTAACGGAAACGAGCTCATCAAAACGTAATTTATCTCCACTGAATATAGTTCCATTAGTCTCTAAGGAAAGCGGTGTACAATAGCCTAAAACATTCTTCATCGATTTCATTTGTCTCCTTAAATCTGTATCACCTGTTAAACTTCTCGCGTCCTTCTTTGTATACGATTTACTCGCATCGAATCCATAAAAGATTTTGTTAAGTCTTTCCTTTTCAAATTGAAAATCACCGTCCATCAATATGTGTAATACGATGTCGTGTTCCAACAATACTTGATGTACTACGGCGTAATCCAACTAAAAACGAAAATAAATGTTTTCGTTTTAAATATTAATTAATTATACCTCGTTGATATATATACACAATATATATTCGATCGCGATATTCCATACATACCGTTTGATTTTCCGGTTCGCAATGGGAACATGGTAACAAAATGAAAGTCTTTGAAACTCCAGCTCTAAAGACGAGTTGTGAAGCGAAACCAATTGCCGCGAATATATCTTGATTACCATTGCTAATTGGTACATGATCGAAGTAATCGATAAAGCGTATTAAATTTTTAGTAAAAACTTGACCGTCGAGAATTACGCTTCTCGGCTGATCGTGAACTCCATGTCCGCCAAAAGTTACGAGTGACCAACGATTCGAAATAAGTCCTTTGTCCTTGAGTTCTTTATTCAGCTGATTCACCAGCTGTTCGATGCTACGATTTTGCCTTATATTACGATTACATTCTTTTGCTTCTACGATAAAGACGATGTCCGTCGACTTTGGTATCGCATCGCCTTCTAATTTTCGAAATTCACCCTCGGCTATTTGAGTACCGTTTATCATAGTACAAGTAGTACATCTATCAGGAATTCTCAGATACGTGTTGTGAAAAACGCAGACTTGCATATACGATATTGCGATTGTACATGCCTCGGATTCCGTAGGACTACTTAAACACATTTTAGCGTATTCTTTTGGATCGAGGACAGCGAAACACGAACTAAATTCCGAAGTTTGATTGACGAAAAGTTCTTTGCAAAATGACGAAACGTGATCGTTCGTTCCTTCGGTGTTGTTCGGAGTGTATGCTTTATTCTTGCAACTATCTTCGATAGACCAACTTTTAGAGAAACGATCAATATCCTTCGTCAATATACCTGACGATGTAATAGAATCGTCTATTTTTTCGTTATTCATCGTGCCAAGAAGACCCGCTGTTTTTCCGTAATACCAGCCAGATAATTCTAACGTACACAAGTCGAATTTAAGATTACATTCTAATCGCAATTGATCTCTTTTACGTTCAATTGTTACTATATTATCCTGTTGATACACATACGTCGTGCCATTCATTAATTCTATCGGAAGAGGAAGATTACTTTTCGACTCTGAGGACGTATTCGAATTCAATCTTACCACCTGCAAGATAAGACAACGTTATAAACCTTCACCATAATCGTATTATAATTTTTATATTTTGCTTGTATTATTAATACTAACATCGTTGAAAATGTCTATCTCGATCTCGTTTTTGTCAATCAGAACGATGATATGATGAGTCAATTTATCAGATTCTTGATTGTACCTAATAAGAATAGCAAAGGTATTTCGAACGAAATCGTGAGCAAGCAAGTACGTGCAAGAGCCAATGAGATCAAAGTGTAGCCCGTCGAATGTCTTGAAATGTCGTGATCCGATTATCATTGCTTGTGCTGTAAGTAAAAATTAAATTAAACGAAATAAATTTCATTTGTCGATGTGATCTAACGAATTTACCTTTGAACGGTGGTAACCAGTTTGAAGGCTCGGTATACGGTTTGTATTGATAATAAAGACTCCAAAACGTAGTATTGGATGTTACAAAATACGATCCCATATCAGTGATTGCTCTGTATTCGGGAATTTCTTGGAATTCAGGTGTTTGATTAAACGCATGCCAAGACATTGGAAGTTTTTGTTCGAGACACATTAAACCTTGACTCGGATCAAAGAGAAACTTTGTTTTAGCTTCTCTATAACGACTTTCAGCTTGTAGCGCTGTCTGGCTTATATCAATCAACTTGGCGTGGGCAAATCTAACAAGATATTCTATTTTATCTCGAATTTCTAAATAGTTGTAAAAGTAGTTCACTTTATCGTATACTTGTTGCATTTTTTCCAAGGTATAATGGACGGTTGGTAACTTCTTCAATTCCTTCAATTCGATTATGATTTCATCGATTACATCCTTTAATTCTTTACCAAAAGGTACAAAAGCGAAATATCTTTCTTTCAAAAATCGTATCACCAAGCCAGAATATTTCTCTATATTGGTAATTATGTTATTCCCTTTGATATCTTTGTAAACTTTATCAATATCTTGAGTAAAGTTAGCGAATCTATCGAAATACGGAGAAGCAATAATCTCGTTTTTGCGATTGTAAAGAAAGTCAACGACCTCTTTGCTAATTTTCCAGGCCATAGTTTCGAGATAATGTAGCAGGCGAATGAATAACGGTTCCATGAGTTTTAAAAATTTATTCCATTGCTCTGAGATCGACAATGAAATATTATTCCACAGATTTTCTACGTATTGGATAAAGGACACGTGAAGGTCCTTGATAATCATGTCATATTTCTCTACTAATTTCTCTATTATATCGACCAATTGCGACGCAGAATCACCTCTAAGTATGGCAGCAATGATATCGGTAAATTTGTTATAAGCATTTTTAATTGTTTCGATGATCCAAAGTAAAGAGTTTCTTATAGCTTCACCAGATTCGCCCATTATTTCCCAAATTTCATTCAAAATATTTGGCAATGATTCTATGTGACTGCGTAAGGAGAGTTCGTCTATGATATACATACCAAAGGTAACGATATCTTTTACATAAAAGTCATTGGCATTGTACGAATCGTTAAGGTATAATTTCAAGTTTTGGAAATCCGTCTCAAGTTGTTTCAAGTTGCTATAACAACATTTAAATTTCTGTAAAACTTTTTTTTTTATAATAGGCTTTCAATTAACAAGTAAAATCTTTTCCGATACTTACTTCCAATCGTCAATGAATTCTTGAAGTTCTTCTTGAGCATCCTCCCACACGTTTGAAATAATACTTACACTCTCACTTTTAATGTATTGTTTCCAGTATTCAACATTTTTATTGATATCTTCGTAAGCTTCTGAGACTGTTGTTTTTATGGCATTCTAAAATACCATATAAATAAATAAACATAATATATAAAAAATAAATAAATAAACATAATATATAAAAAATAAATAAATAAATAACATATATATATATATATATGTTATTTATAAAATAATTTAAATTATATTATGAAACGTAGTTAAGATCTTTACCGTTATGTCGAGTTTGAGTTCGGGTCTCCATTTTAAAGTGGAAGTAACTAGCCTTGAATGATTTAATTTCAAATAAAAGGAAACGTCGTACACGTTGAGATCGTCATCGTAAGTTCTCCATATATTGAAAACAGCATTTCGAGCATCTGGTATTTTTCCGTACATTCTTAAACTCTGTACGGCATCTGAGATAATAAATGAATGATCGAATATGTATTTAGATTTAATTTCTTAATTTCGTTCCGTTTTGTTTTTTTTTTTTAACTTACCAGGTGTATAATTGACCATCATCCAAGTAAATTTATCCTTCGGATCGAGGAAGAAAAATCCGGTGGCGTTGAGATCGGGTGTATTTATAATAGTACCATTGATGACATATTGCGAGTCCATACGATAATATCTCACTTTCAAGTATTTTACCATATCGTTGTTCTCACGATGAAACATGACTTCCTTTCGATCGATATCCAGACGACCACTTAACTGTCCTACTTCCTCGGGTAGAAAACTACGTTTATACTTACCATGATTTTCCGTTTCTACGTAAACGTATTTGTGTTTGTGGAAAAAACCTTCGATATTGAGATCTAATTCGGTTTTTGGATGTTTCCCCGATATACTGTAAACGTACTTTTTATCATTTGGCAAATCGCTCTCGTCTTTTAACATTACAGCAAATTCAAAAAGTTTATCCGGATTTATAGAATAGTCAACGACCAATGCCAAGTTCAATAAATCTCTGATGTTTCTTTTCAAAAGTTCGCCCTTTAAAGTTACTTCTTTGGCGAAACTTGGATGCTTCAAACTTAAAACAGCTTGCTGCTGTGCAAGCATTTTTGTAGTTGTGATGTTTTTCCAATCGAAACCAACACCTATCGTACGAGTTCGTTCGTTATCATGATTCCATTCAAGTTTTGCCTCAGAATTGATCTCTTCGCTCGTAATTTTATAGAAACCATCGACCGTAAAATTTCTTTTCGGATACACCAAATTGAGAAGTAAGAATTGTGTGTCCACATCCTCGGTAGTTTTATTAAGGATGTTTACGTGATACGATATCCAAGCGTCCTTTGCTAAACTTAACCAAGTATATTGATCAAATTCACCCGATAGTATTTTGTAATTAGTCTTTAGCTGAATCGTACGATTCGAATGCATCGCCTTTAGTTCTATATCCTGACCGGTGTGCATCGTCTTGATTCTAGATTCACCAGAAATATTAAATGCCGAGACGTTGTTCAATTGATAGACGTTCACATATTTTATCTCAACCGTTGGATAATTCGTTCCCTCGTTTCCTCCACTATATTCATACTGATTTATATAAATAATGCCTATCGGTTTAAATTCATTCTCTATTTTTATTTGGATATGATCTTTTTCGAAACCTGCTCTAGATTGACTCTTTGAATTATAATCCGCATGGAATATTGTTTGCTCATTGTATGTCAATGTAGAATATCCGTTGGTAATCTGAGGATGTTTCTTATAACCATAAGTTAAGTGACCAACATGACGTGTATTTAAGGGAATCTCTAATTGGAAGACACCATCTAAGGTGGAATTAAGTTTAACACTTTGATACGAGTAGTCTGAATTTAAAAGGGCAGTATTATTAGGCCAGAAAAATTCGATAAATCTCTTATTCTGTTTTCTGAAAAATAAAAACACGATAAACGTCAAAGGTTCTAAAACATTTTGTATTAATTTACTTACAAGGTCGTAAACACGATGAAGTTGCAACCGACGTAGGTGAAATTTGGTATCGGCGTGGTAGCATTGACAGTACCATTGATATTCGCTATATTTTCATACGATATTCTTGCCGTACCGATACGTTTTCTTGCAGGTAAAAACAAATTGACATCGATGAGATTGCACTTATCCAATTTGGCATCATAATTGAATAGAATCACAAGTGTCTCTTCCTGTAGATATTTCGGCGTAAAGAGCGAATATTTCATTTGGATTTCTTGCTTATCAAAGGTCATATTGAACAAATTATTTGCAGTTTGATTCGGAAACAATCCCCAGGTTAAACGCAAGTGCCCGTCTATGTCTCGAGTTGCGACTCGAAGCTGTTGGAATAGTAAATAATTATTTATTAATAATCGATAACTTATAATGTTAATGATAACGTCAAATAAGTATTAAAATAATGAATACACGAACCGAACCATCAGATGCATAATTGGTCTTTGCTTTAAGAGCATTATATCCTATCACGTAAGACATATCTTGAACCCCTTTATTGGCATGATAGCTGAACAAGAAACGATGATTGTCGTTATCCGGTGGAGGAAGCCTAACAATGAATACCGCATCGATATTCTCATGATTTCGAAAACCAATGCTAGCATTGCTACCAAATTTCCATCGTTCGTGATCGATATCTACATCAAATCCACTATTAAAATTACGGAATGATCGTTTTGGATTTCTGAAGAATATCTGTGCGTTTACGTCTTTGGTATCATGATTATGTATGTTGTATCCTGCTACGATTTTCCCAAACATATCTATCATATATACTAACTTCCATTCTAATGTCGCATAATAACGATCGTCATTTAAATGATGATTCGCTTTAATCATGCCACTGTCGTTGGTCAAAAATATATTTCCGTCCAATTTCAAGTTTTGTATCTCTTTCCAAGGTGTGGAACCGTGCACGTATAAGGTCGTATTACCATTTACTTGAACGTTCATGTATGTCGTTAATTCATAATTTGTATTATTTTCTTTGTTTGTACCGTGTGCTCTAACGTCCCAATTCAAAGCATTAATTACATTCACATCAACGGAAGCATTGAAAAATCGACCATCAGCGATAAAAGTCAGTGCGTATTTCTTTCGGATTAATTTCAAATTAATTTCATTAATGTTGGTAGTATCACCTTGTGGTCGTAACTGCATGCTTACGCTCGACAATGCATTCTTTTGTACAATCATATTCATAAAAACATCGTATACTTTCAAATCCTCGAGATTTGTCAGCTTACCATTTAGAGTGTATAAGCTGTCATTTTTCTTTATCACGTCACCTTGAAATTGTAGATGTTTTTTAGAAACTAAAGGTGTATATATATCAGCTTTGACGACTCCTGTATTGTAATTACTGACAAGTTTAAATTCGTGATTGGTATTGTGCGTTAAGTTCACATTTAGATTCAATGTGTTGTTCGAATTAATTGTATTAACGAATAGTACATCGATTTCCAATTTTTTTAATAATTCAATCCAAGTTTCTAACGATACAAATGCTTTGATGTAGTTTCTATTGTCCATTTGCCAATATGCTTGCACTTTTGACTAAATGGATATCGAAATGTTAGATTTTTATAATGTTATGTTTACATATATATATATAAATATACTTACAGATCTTTTCACGAGACCATCTATCACAGTACCAAATTCAAATTGCTTTCTCTTGTCGATGAAATGTTTCTTTAACATTAACGTAGTCTTTGGTATTACCAATACTGGACTATCAACGTGAATCATGAGCATAGTATCCATAAAAGAATCCTCTGCCTATTTATTAAAAAAATTTAGTTTTTCAAATATAAATTTAGTTTATGTAAGTACCTTTGTTTAAAATGTATGTCTCTCAATATTTGCTACCTCGATAGATCCTAAGAAATTAATGATACTATCTTCGGTACGAAGATTAATATTTGTTTTGTACAAATTTTCATCGATATCAATGACGGCTGTTGTATCGATCAATTTTAAGAATTCCAATGGCGTCGTTATATTGAACTTTATTGTATGCGTTTTCCAATTATTCTCCTCTTCTTGATACGTATAATTTACATTTAATCCACTCTATATGATATAACGTTTATTTATTATACGAATGTAACAGTAAAATTAGTAATAATTATTAATGTATTAACAAACCTTCAACCATGTAATATTTTTTTTGACATTGACGTCCATCTGCATTAAATAAATTGATTTATCCATATCTATATCAAAAATATACGACGACGTAATCTCTCGAGCAGCATTGAAAGGGGTGTCTATATAAAGTTCGTTTTTAATATGAAACACGTCTTCCATCCAAAAATAATCATCGAAGTTAATCTGTCTCGGTGGAATGATCAAAAAACCATTTGTTTTATAACCGTCTCCTTCTGCATCGATATCCAATTTTAACATTACAGGCTCCATTATAGCAGGCCATATCTGTATAAAACAATAAGAGTTGTTGATTAAAATTATTAAAGATGTTATTGTTCTTTATTAAAGAATAATAATTCTTACTGTAAGTTCGCCGTGCCAATAAAAATTATTTTCGTTATCTTCTTCTTCTTCTTCTTCTTCTTCTTCTTCTTCTTCATTTTCTGTCAAAGAATCCTCTTTTACATTTGTTCCGCTTATTCTTGGGAAACTTTTTATTCTAATAGGAACACTAAGTGGGGGTTGTTTAAGTCCAGTTTTGGCATATAGGCCGAGTTTAACCTCTGCCAAATTTACAGAAAATTCTGTATTTAAGAATATCTTTTCATAGGGTAATGTATCTAGTAACACCAATTTTGCGGTAACTCCGCTTTCCTGGAGACCGTAAATAGGCGTGAAGAGTTTATAAGTATAGTGAAAATCTGTAATATTGTTGTAGTACCAAACACCCTGAAATCCAGCTGTCATATTGTTATATGCAACTCTAAAGTCAGCTTCCCGTTTATTAAGTTTCGCTACTAATAACGATTTTTGAAGAATATCTATTGGTGTGGCCAGTAATAGCTTTACATTAAAATCGTACGATGCCGTAAATAATTGGCAGATAGCTTCGAAACCTAAGACACCGGTTGGATTAACAATTTCAGCTACTACATGCCTGTTACTTTCTGATAAACCAAATCTTGCCTTAACGAAAGCATATTTCTCTATTGGTGTTGTTAAATTAAGTTGAAGCATTGATTCTTTTATGTGACCAAGATCTCCAAGTAGATTTCCAGTATATCTTCGTTTATCAAGATCCATGGTAGCTACACCTAATATCTTCCAATCTGGTATAAAACGCAGTTGGCTCTTTATATCGCATTTTCTATAATTTGCTAAGGGTAACTCAAAGTGTAAATTCCCAGTCAAATTAAAAACGGTATCGGATTCTTTATCCAAATGCCAAATACTCCATGCATCGATTATTTTGTCCGGATAATATTTGATTAATATGCGAGTATCCGCAGTTTGTGAATGAAGAATTTTATGCGTAACGTTAGCCGTTATCCATTTAATAGAATGAATTGTACTTGACAATCCGCAATTGCCAACCCATTCGCTGACTCCGTCATATTCTTCAGCATTAAAGTAAAAGTCACCCATAACGTGTTGCGTATCTTTCCAATGAGCACTGCTGCTTGCTATTATTTTTCTCTGTACTTGCAAATATCTGAAAGCGATTCGTTCGAATATAAACTAAAACTATCTATGATAATTATATATTGTTAATAGAAAAAATAATGCCATTATTTTCTTACTTAGCATTTAATGCTGTTCTCTTCCATTGATCGAAAGGAGTTAGCAACTGAGATTCAAATTTAAGTGAATTTATCCACGTTTGGAAATTATAACCGATGTCCACGGAAAGGTGAATTGTTTTTTCTGGATCCCATTGAATTACTCCTTCCGCTATGTAATTATATTGATCTCTAACAGCTAACAAGCATGAACCAGTAATAAGTCTACCAGGATATGTCAAAGTTACAGCTGCAGTCAAATTTTTTCCAGGTACACTATCGGACGATAAAGCTGGGACATCAAATTTATTGAGTTGCAAAATCGATGCGAACTTTAATGCAGGATCTCTGTTGGCATCCCATTTGAGCTCGATACCATATTCTTTTTTATCCTCTTCGTTGATACCAGATAAGGTCAAGTGAACGTCTCGCCATTTATCAAGATGCATTTCTATTCTTATTTCTCGTTCGGTATCAACGTTACTTAGAACAGAATACACGTTACTTTTATATCTACCTTCAATGTACGCCGACAGTTTTGTAAGCGATAACATCGTATAATTGAGAATAAATGCATATTTGTCCATATCTTGCTGTTCTACATAGATGCTAATTCTCATATCATTGGTATTGTAATAAAGCTTACAATTAAGAATAATATCATTAGGAAAACTTGGCGATTTTAAGATAAGTTTTAGATTGTGACTGATCGAAGCAGATCCTGATCGGTCTGTATAAGTTCCACGGGCAGTTATATTATGACCGGAAAACCAAGTTCCTGCGAATTCCAGTTCATATTCTCTTCTTAATCTTTCTGTTATTCGAGCGTTTATTATCATTGAATTGAAATTAGGAATCGTCAGATTAGCATGGGCTTCCACAGCGAACATAAGTCCTCGTGGCGTTCTTGTGTTCACTACCAAATTAATTTCTTTACCTACATGAATGGTATAAAATTTTTTAATAAATCAAATATATATATATAACAATAATCTATGATATTATGCTCAATTAAAATTATTATCAAACCTGGAGCGTATCCTATAAGAAGGCTGGTCTTTGATTCTATCCCGATAACGTAATGATTCACTCCTACTTTAATATCAAGATTTTGTATTGGTTTTGTAATAGCAATAAGTGCACTAACTTTCGTTCCTTGATTTTGGAAATACATTTTTGAATAAGAAATCACAAGCTGTGCAGTAAGCTTATGTCTTTCATCTCGAAGATGTGGGCTCGAATTGACTTCGGCGTGTAACTCCAAGTGCCCTAGAGCTTGTTGATACCACGCTGTTATCATCGTGTTCAATTCTGGATATGCGGTAGAATGTAATTTTAAATCCGCTGATTTATGTGCCAAATTTTTCGAAGATCGATTAGCTAACGTAATTTCCAAATGCAACGTCTCTTTCTTTGGCATTTTTTGAAGCTGATAATCCAATTGAAAATCACCAGCTAAACTAACATTTCTCTTCACAATGTAGCCTACTAATTTGCTCCAGACTTTTTTCGTTTGGAAAGTCAAATCGATATCGCACTGAGACAAATTGTTCTTCTGTACGTTCCTTATTGTACCTGAAAAACAGTTTCTACAAAATTCAATTCTCGAAATATATCATTACTACGAAAATAATTAAGACATAAGAGGTAGAAATACCTGAAACGGCCATTACTCGTTCACTGTTGACATCTAGGTAGAATTTTGGACTGTATGTATATCCATAAGTGAACTTCTTTTTTGTATATCCAATGCTAGCATCCAGATGATTAGTTCCATTTATATCGAAACCTACTTCTATGAATGTTTCATTTTCCGTATTCTTATACGTACCTAAAAGATTTGCAAATTTGTTTGTAATATTTTTTTTTTTCAAGTAATACGTATAAACAAAATATCCAGAATTAACGGACCTTTAGCTATCAAAGAATTTCCAACCGAATGTAATAAAACAGTGACATTATGATGTTTTAAATCGAACGATACCGTGGCACTCAATTCTCTCTTCATTTGTGATCCAGGTGTATCAAATGCCACTTTAAATACGCTTTGTTTCTACGATCAATCGAAATCAATCGAATTATTGACTATGTGTTATAATATATATTGTATTAAAAATGACAACAAAATATGTGACCAACCTCCGTTCGTACCCATTTGTATTCCAATAAATAAGTCTTAGCAGTGGGATCAGCCTTGATTACCGAAACTTTGAAAAGAGTGGGACCATTTAAAAGAAAATACGATGCATTAGGATTCTTCGTTACATTAGGAAACTGATAATCAACGCACATTTTAAGACCGATAAGCCGATCGAGCGTTTGCCAAGTGCAAGTCGTGTTACTAATGACATTTCCTGGTACTGTTAATTCCTTTGATGAATTAGAATGTCGATCAGTTCTTAGAGTACCTAGTTGTGTTTCCTCGGTCTCTGCCCCATTCGTTTCTACCAAGAAAACGTGCGTAATGATGGAGAAAATTTCTATTTTGTTGTTTGGTAGACCAAGATTCAACTGTACCAAACGTACTCCCTCGAGATTAAAACGAATTTGAACAGCTCCCGATGAGTACATATTCGTACGCAATTTAATTCCAGCACTTTTATAAAATGCATCGACCATCATAGTGCCAACAATATCGACACTAACACTGAAAATAAAAACGATATTAATTTATATTCCATTAAAAATTATATCTTTGATTATATATTGAATTTACTTTTGAATGGATTCGTCTCGTACCTGGGAGTAAAGTTTCCTACGAGTTCTAATTCAGTATTCATCGAACGGCTAATGTTTAGAAAAACAGCCAATTTAAATTTGCAAGCGGCTGAACCAGCAAGATCTAAACGTATGGGCAAACCTGACGTCGTTGGTACCACGTACGTTGAATCAAGGAACATCACTGTATTATCGTAATGAATTTCTTGATCTGATAGAATTTTTTTTATTTTTTCCCAGGGATTTAAATTAGCTAAAGCTTCTTTGATTTCCTTGTCACCGTTTAACATTGTATATTTTAATTCATTCCCAAAAATCTTATAACTTAAACTAATTTTTGGATCGTCGAAATTATTATCAATGATATTAGGTAATTTTTTAACGCGCGACCATTGATCCTCGCCTTCAGGCGCGGATCTGATATTCCTGATCAAATTCCTGAAGTGATTAGATACTTTCTCATTGCTGTACGGTCCGTCGGGTCCAAAAAAATTTTCAGCATAATATTCGAGTCCCTCCATTCTCATAGAAACTTCGAACAAATTTATAGACTCTCCGAGTAAATCTATTGTCATGTTAAGACTCGCAGTACGTGGTATATATGATTTCGGAGAAAATATCAAATTACTCTGATGATTAGCACCAAAATTATATTCTTCGGAGTAAAAGGAGCCTTCATAATTCCGTGAGAATTTCCTAATGTCGCTATTAAATTTAGTTCCAAGATCTCTATCCGTCAAGAGACTCTGTATTTCTACTTGTGTTGGTGACGACGAAGTATAAAGGTTGGTTAAATGACTCCATACAAAGGAACCGACTATATAAGAGATTAAAAGAAATAAATATTAACAATCGCATTAATTAATTAGCATTATTTCAAGTTCAATTATTAAAGTCAATGTCTAACTAAGGCACGTACAGTACCTTGATTGACTTCTTCAACCTTAAGAGCATGCTTAATGGTCTTCACGACGTTGTAATCAGGACAACGCATTACTTGTAAATACGACGCTATACGTATTTCTGAGTCAAGTGTAAAGTTTCGATAATAATCCAGAAAGTACCGATCGCGAGTCTCTTCGCAGGATGGCAATCTACGATGTGCATTTATTGCTGCAACACGAGCTTCCATCGTAACGAAACCACCTACATTATCTATACAAACTTTTAATTTTTCCAACAATTCGTCGGTTTTCAACCCCATATTTTCTATGGCTTTCAAAGCTTCCAATGTCTGTAATAAGTATAAGTATAAAGTAAAATAATTATGAGACATCACTAACATCAATAATTACTCGATAACACTTACTTCTTTAACCTCTGCAAGCGAATGATAGCGAAGAGCACAACCTTTGTTGATCTTTTGTTCAAGATAAGACAGAAATTTTGTAATATCCTCGAGGCGGCCACAATTCACAGTAGTTGACTTGCAAAACGTATGAATAACGGATGAATAACTTAGGATAAATTGAGTATTAGGTATCTTATGTTGAAAATCCAAGAGAGGTGCAAGTGCTCGGATAGTTCCATAATTTGGTCGAGGAATTAGACCAAATATTGTGATCCAATTGGCAGTAGTTTCTTGATTGACATACTTTTTTATTATCAAATCCTTCATAACGTTCACTGCAGCGTTACTTCCCATATATGGTAGCGCATCGACTATATGTTTTCTAGCGAAATAAAAAATGTAAAAATCTACATGTATAAAAATATATTAAAATGTTATTAACGTTGATAACTTACTTGCCAGTTTTACAAACCCCATTTGCTCTGGCAAACAATTGCGACAAATAAGGATAATCAAGAAGACGAGCCGACTGAACGAACGCAGTGAACGTTTCGGAAAATCTCTGCTGGATTTCGTCGAAATTTGCACTGTTCCTACATAAAATTTTTAAGAACTCTCTGGACGTTCTTAACTCTCCGTGTATTGTTTTAGGTACCTTCTCGTGATCGTAAAGTAAATTGGTTCTAATCGCAATACCCTTGTCACCATATTCGTCATCTTCCTTCGACTCTTCTTCATCGTAAAATTCTTCTTTGACTTCATCTATGAGCTGAAGAATGGCGATACTTTCTGTTCTAGCACCGACATTGTTATCGTTCGATAGTGGCCGAAGCTGATAAGTATCTTTACAAACAACTCTTTCGTATACGTTATGATCGATCGTTATTTCGCATTCGTTAGTGGATTTCAACAGAGATTGTTTAGGTGTTTTCGTAGCAGATCTAGGATTCATGTAAGAATTAGATTGCAATACAGAAAGATGCTTCCCACTGTATTGACAGTCGGCTAGATTCTTCGTCTTTTTGATAATCAATTTAGTCTTTCTTGCTTCGTAAAGCCGATAATTTGTCTCGCATATTCCATTAACATCGAGTTCGTCGACTCGATGATCAATGTCGAATCGTTTCATGGTATTTTGTAGTATGGAAAGAACACCACGTTTCAAGTTCAACACCCAGACTGTTTCACGACGATCCGGACAGACCTCATTTATTCGACCATCCTCAAAGGCAAATCTCAAAGGAAAACGTTCCAAGCTGGCTTTGAATTCTGCTCCAGCACGATCAGGAAATTCGGCATTGTAGCGTTTGCGATCGTGGCTTACGCTAACATCCTGAAATTTCAAAATACCTTCGCAAGGTGAAGTGAAATAAACGGACAACGAGGCATCTATATTCAACTTGGTCTCATTTTTCGATTCTTTTCCACTTGATGGTGGCGTTTCAACTTCACCGAGATTCGTGCTTACGTCCACAGAATATTGATACTGATAGGAGACACCTTCTTCGTACTTGAACTTACGTTCGAACGGTACTACAACACGAAGATTGAATTATCATACCGAGTAAATTTCAACCGATATGATCTGTACATTGATTTAAATTCAAATCAAATTCAATATCAGTATGTCAATGCTTACCTTTGCATCTCGTACGACTACATAATGTTGGATCTTTGATAATCTCTGAAACAAAGAATCAAAGAAAATATTATCGTACGTTCTGCTAACAATTATACGATCTATAATCTAAATCAAATAAATCACGAACATAATTGGAACACTTTACGTTACCTCCTTGCACAATTTTTACGAGAGCACACAAAAGGGTAAAAAATATCACCCTCCAAAAGAAAACTCTCCGATCGTACAACATCTTATCCTTTTTTCCCTCCCACCCTCCCTCCCTCTCTCTCTCTCTCTCTCTCTCTCTCTCTCTCTCTTTCTCTCTCTTTCTTGTTCTCTCTTGCTATCGTCGATTACCAAGGTCACTGTATTATAACTGTCCTCTTCATTCCCCCATATGCACACTTATCCCTTTACGTTTGCAATCGGCACAACGTCGTATTCTTAATCATAAAATTGCAGTGTTTCTATCAAACGTGCGCGTTTGCCAAAAAAATTGCAACAAGCAAGCTCGAATTGTAAAGAAAAGTTCAACAATCGATTTTTCAAGATCTTTCCTCTTTCATTAGATCACACGATAAAAGATCGATCGGTTTAAAACGCAACATCGTTATTTCGGATAATTTATCCCGATGATGGAGAACTTTGTTATTTATTTATTTATTTTTTTTTTTTTATTATTTTCTTCTTTTTCTTTTTATAGACGGTTTTATTGGATCACTGCACGCTAGTGCACGTTAAGCCAGGAGAAGACTGGAGAGTTCGAAGAGCGGAAAAGTCAAAGCGAGGACTGACTGTGGGGTGCAAAGCTGTGCTCTCGCACAGGGCTTACTTGATTAAACGTATACACGAATACACACGGTAGTATCGGTTAAATAAGTGCTTCCTGCCATGACCGTGTCCGCAGTTCGAATGGACGTCGTCCTCCTCCAATAACGTGCACACTTAGGGGGAGAAGATCGGTGCCAAAGGTCTTCGTGCTTTTCGTGTTTGTACGAGGTCAAAAGTCTCCTATCGATAAGATAACTACTAGAATGATCTTTCGTTTCTGAAAACTAAGAATTATTCAATTGCATGAGTCTCCTCGATCAATAACGATAAGATGAATAAAAAAAAAAAGTCTTAAGATAAAATAAAATTAGGGTGTTTCATTTGTGCCATTTATTCTCATTTTCTTCTTATATCATTTCTTTTCTTGTCTCGATCATAAGTCAGAATGGGCGAGTAAGGAATAATACGCATTGATTTATCGGTTTTATAATTCATTCCATATATATGGTATATATGTATGTGCGTGTGTGTGTGTATGTATATATATATATATATATATATATATATATATATATATATATATATATATATATATATATATATACATATCCGTACTTCCGGTATCAGACGAAATTACAAGAATAATTATCGTAGTATTTACTATGGATAAATATCGTAGTATAATTATATCATAGTAATTATCGATTTTTATTCATTTTTAATTTTCTTACGTTTTTCTTCATATTGTTAATTCTTATCTTTTTTCGAAGAAATTGGATAATATTATTTATAGTTATGTTGAATAAAAATATGCTTGTGTTATTTTGAAGAACTCTGAGCGATTGCTAATAGTTAAAAATATTAATTCATCTTTCAAACTTGAACTTGTAGTTTTTCACGATCATTATGACAAATACTTCTTGGAAGATTCTTTAAGCCCATTATTAAAATATATGCTCTATGTGCGTAATGCATACATAAAAATATGTAATATTTGTCGCTACGACCTTGCGATCGTAAAAGGAAGGAAATTTAGCTAAACGAATCAAATATTAATAATTAAGTTATTATCCTAGATAATATGATTAGCATACACTGAAGTACATAGAGATAATATAGTAACCTATTGTATTGCTAATGTTTGTTATATATATATATATATGCAACATATATCGATGTTTCAATTTTTAAATTATTAAATAAGATTACAGTTGCAATTTAATTATAGATTATATTTATTTTTACAATGAAATATATATTTTATCTATAATACAATAATCTATCTTATTGAACGGATATGAGATCGTTGATAATGTACTTAATTGTATTAATATTAATATAATACATTGAAACCTACGATATGAACGATAAACAAACTAATTTCAATTTAGTCCTTGGATACCTTCAACGACATTCAAAAGTTCTGTTTTAAAATATTACGTAGATCCACATTCAATATGGCCGTTGGACGAGGACCAATAGGGAAACGCGTGTTAAGTTCCTTTTACGCAGTACTGCGCATAGCCAATGAAATAATGTTTTCGTCCAATCGGAAGGATAAGTCGTCTACGACAAAGAAATATTAGCTGTTTAAAAAACATGGTAGCTCGATGTCTAAAACATTTTTTTCTTCAATCTGTGACTAACTTAGCCTGTTTGCTACTATATCTTCGAATGTGTGCGTGAGACCACTCAGCTGTTAGGTGTATGAGTACATGACAGGAGATGTTCTGGTCATAACAATTCGCGCGGCGTATCTTGTCAAAACGAGACGACTTGTTATATTCATCGTGCGATCGAGTTTAGTCTCGTGACAGCTAACTACGAAAAGTTATGCACTTGTAAAAAAAATGAGGACTGTGTTTGGTACGTCTCACGTTGCTTTGATAATCGTTTTCTAATTCGACATCGGGCTTGTCGAATGAGAAGCAGTGATAAAGGAAGAATCGTTAATAGGAACTTGATTGCTCGTAAAAATGGGAAATTGTCTGAAACGCGCGGGAGGCAGTCAGCAGGACAATACCACTTTGCTCAGCAGCAATCCCGATCCTTCAATGATCGGAAGTTCTTCGCAAGATGCACTCGGACCTCAAATACCTTATAATGTAACTTTATTTTATTACTACTATCTATCGAATGTTATTTTATTAATTGGCAGAAGTTTAGACAAAAAGAATATTTATTAGATTTATAAAAATTTATTGCTTCTAACAGACACAAATATTTCTTCTTTTTATTTTTGTCATTCTTTTTTCTCCTTCTTCATTGTTCTCATTTCAAAATAATTGAAGGAACTATGCTTTTGTGTAATGAAATTTTAAATTGCAAATTGCTATCTAATATATTTTATTTTAACATTGGGGAATATACATTAGAAATAACATAATCATTTTGTAGGAAATTATGGGATCTTATTACCCTGTAACAGCGACAAGAGAACATCGTCTACAATCTAATTTAAATGTCTCACGTGGAATTGGAGTTGGAGTTAATTTAGGACTTGGCGTTACATCTGGTAGTATAAGCGAAGAAGAACAGCAGGTACGAATTGCAAAGCGTATAGGACTTATACAACATTTGCCCATGCGGCAATACGATGGAACAAAGAAAGGAGAATGTGTGATATGCATGATGGAGCTTATGATAGGAGAAGAAGTACGTTATCTACCTTGTATGCATACTTATCATGCAGTGTGTATCGACGATTGGTTACTTCGTTCACTCACTTGTCCATCATGCATGGAACCTGTAGATGCTGCTCTCATTAGTTCATATCATCCTACAACTTAATATTACAAAGAATATACTGGAATAGTTGATCGAAAAACCGATTAAACTAACAGGCTAAGCAAAGTGACTTGAAGAATTGCTAATTTTATCATTACATACAAAATGCTTGATTATGGAAAGACTACTCGAGTTAAAGGCTAATTATATTCACTACTGTATATGATATATATGCGCCTGTGCTGATTGATAAGAATATCCATACAGTGAAATATTTCAATTGCAAGTATCCTTTACATGATACTTTCTTGTTACAAATGAAATATTCTATTTGAGCTGAAAAAAAGGAAAAAGTTTTATTCCTTTAATAGAAGTGTAATACCAATATGATCTCTCATAAATTATCATGTATGTATTATTTTGTAAGAATATAATGTATTCTTATCATTTTTTGGCCCGAGTAAATTCAAATCAAGCATATAAGTAACATGGAAATACAATTTAATTATGTAGACATAGATCTACGTCATGTTAAAGTAGTCAAAACATGGTAGGAAAGTGTATACAGTTGTGGTAAACACAAACAATAGGGGACTATATAATAAATATAATTAATTAATAATTCTTTTTTTTTCAAAATGTTATCTTTATTTTTTCTTTACTTCTTATGTAATTGCAACTTTCCTTAAGAAGTATTCATATATAGATAACTTAATTTTGAGAAAGATCTAAGCATAAATTTTTTAGATTCTAATTTACTTTTGATTTGTTGCAAAATCCCCAATTGTTGAGAGATATGCAGTAATTCATTTGTATTTCATTCTTATTCAAGCATAATCAGACTTTTAATCAATATTGATTATTAGGCTTCTGAAGAATTAGTTCACTAAATATGAAATGCATAATGTGATCTAGTAAATTATAAGTGTAAAGGTGCAAAACATCGATGGAATCTATATTTTCATAATGAACTTGACTTGTAAGCATTTTAATTATTCTATTAACTTGAAATCTTGGGTGCATTTTTTGTTTTTCTTATATTTCATAAGAATATTGATGATTGCACTATTATGTAATGAAGCATTACAAAATTTATACAATCACACATTGCATTGCATCCACATTGTTAATGCTTCCTCTAACAAAGATAAAACTGAGATCAATATAATAGTTATTATATCTTTAACTTGTATTAATGGTTTATTGTCTCAAACTTGTTACTGCAACTATAGTTATTTTAATACTCTGGATTATATGAGGTAACTGCAAATTAACATTCATAAAGAACTGTATAAATTAAATTTCGTAATATCAAGAAAATACATATGGTTGCGGTGATTATTTTTCTATTGTTGAATTTGAGATCTAGATTTACATAATACACATTTTATAGAATATCTTTTAGCTTCAAGACAAATCAAACAATAATAAAAATATGTGTATCTACATAATGTGATCAATGGAACACCTAGGCTTGACTATAAATTAAATAGATTTGTTAAATCATCTTTTACATTAATGATAAGTCAAAAAACAGGTAAATAATCTATTTCATACACCAATACATAGTATGAAGATTTGCTGACCAGAAAAATGTGGCTAAGATGGACATGAGAATATAGTTTTAATATTTTATGACAGCTTAATATGTAATACCGCTAAGTTTTTGTTTAAATGGGAATATGAAGCTGTGAAATAGTGATTTAATGATATAAAAATATACGTATAGTGATTTAATACAAATATAAATATTTAGTAACAAATTTCGTTTTATAAAGATTTGTTCTTCCTTTTCATTAATTTAATATTTCAAAGGTTACCATAAAATGGCTGCTTTTCAAATTATATTAAAGAGAAAATTTTACTATTAAAAAATATAAAAGTAATGAATGAATGCATGTATATTATTAAACATGTATTTATAAGTACTCTTTATAATGTATTTTTAACATTTTTAAAATTCCTTGAAAATGATCAACTGATATGTAAAAATACAGTATCAAAGAGTAAAAGCAATTTAAGGTAAATTAAAAAAAAAACTATTAATTTTGAAATATTGAACATTTTTTTATATTAAATTAAAACTTACATAAATCTTAATTTAAAATATGACATTTCACACACAATAAAAAAGCCGCATAATACTTCAAAGCAGTGAGACTAGAAGTTCATCAAAATGGCAATATCTTTAATTTATGAAGAATTTAGCATGATTTTTATGAACTGGTAAGTTAGTATGACAGAATAATAATAATTAATTCTTTTAAAATTTATAAAATTTCTATTTAAACGTAAATACATTACAATATATATAACAAAGTATTTAATAAATGAATACTTGGGCTTCACACCCTGCGTGGAACACACTCAATGCAAAAACTTTTGTACACTGTTTTTATATCAACTCTTGTTCGTTGCAAGAAAAAAGAAATTATAAATAATTTCTAAACCTTAATATAATTATTTTAATATAGTTCTTAATATTTCTGTTGCCACTTGCATTGTTTGATCATCCACTAATACAATATCGAATTCTTGCATATAATTAGCCAAATTTTCTTCTGCCTATAAAATAATATTAAAATATTTCCAAATTTCTAAATATGTTTAAAGATTAGATTAATCAGAGAGGATCTTACTTTGTCATACAAAAATCCAATTTTTAATACTGCTATTGTGTAATCCATACCATTTACCATACTTGCATCTCCAGTTGTATCACCCATTAGTAATACATGTCGTCTTCCTTCAATAACTTTAAAATATTCTTGCTCAAGAGCATGTTCATTTTTATTAAAAACATGTATTAGTTTTTCATTTTTGAATCCATCTATTTTTTTACCATTAAATTTAAGAAAATTTGATATAATTTTAACATTATTAAAGAAAACTTTATGACATTTTAAAACAGCTTCTACAACATCTCCTAAACCAGCACTGAATACAAGAACTGGTATGTTAGCCTCATTTAATTTTTCCAAAAGTTCTTTAGTACCATCACGTAAAGGTGTACTATATTTTTCTGCAACTTCTGACAATTCTTTTGGATCAAATTCTATTCCTTTTAACAATTTTTCAGCAGCTATCATCCAATCGTTCATAGCTTTTATTTTGTCTTTTAAAGATAAATCTGGATCAATTTCTATAGGTCTGTATTTGTGATATAATCGTCTAGACTCATTCATGTATCCAGATGGTAATTGATTACATTTTCCAAATAAACCTGAAATTCAAAGTATAAATACAAGCAATACAATATACATTAATGTAAATAATAATTATTATACAAAATTAAAGCATCAAACACATTTGTAATGAAATATCATATAAAACATGATATATAAATCGTATATGTTTAAATGTGTAAGATAATATGTATATACACATAAAATATAAATTACCAAAGCTGCTGAGTACCAATTTCCCATCAACATGTTGCTTGGTTAATGTTAAATCAAAATCTGTAACTATCTGTCAAACATTTGTAAACTTTTACTCATGCATGTATTCAATGTGTTTCAAATCTGTTATAAAAAAAAATAATTCCGTAAATGTACCTGCAAATGATCTGCTCCATCCCGCAGTATAATATTAATAATATTTATTGTAGCCTTTGTATCCTTGATATAAACATGTTTTGACTTTAAAACAGGAAACTGTAAATGATAAAAAAAAAAAGAAAACAACCATTAATAAAAGTTAGATATAACATATACAATTTAAGGTACATACGTCGTCGATAGTAAGTGTATTGGGCATCTTTCTGCAGTGCAAAAGAAACTGAAATTGACAAAAATAATATTTCTTGATTGAATTAACAATTGCACGTCATTGAATCTTCGCTCTTAAAATCTTTCTTCAGTGCTCTCAATACAATTCGTTCACCCTTGACCTAGTAAATTACTAATCCACCAACTCGAAAAACTTAAGGTCGATTCATACATTTCAGTTCAATTTCCGTTTTGATTGTTCAGTTGTTCAGATTTTAACTCTGTTATATGTAATTTAAATGTACATATTCAAATATTTCCTTTTAATCTCATAATAATTTCTGTCACTGATCGTCATATTTTCTCTATTATCCTAGATCGTCGTCAAACGATATTTATTTTTAATCACTGACGGAATTCTGATAATCGTGCAGTCTTTTGTGCACAAAAATTAATAGTGAACAGACGAATATGGTACAATTGATTTATAACTGAAATTACGAGCTATGATTGTAATAATGAAATAAGATCTGGGTTGATACCAGCTGATACTGATACTGAACTGAAATGTGTAAATCAAATTTAAGATAATTATCTATCGCATATTCGTAATAAGACAACATTCAAAGTTCTCACAAGTGGAAGGATCACCGTTGAAGTGGGATAGAGAAAAAGTTACTTTTGTGCCGACACCCCAACCAATCTCGCAGGCTAACTACGAGCGCCATCTTACAGAAACTTAATAGCTTAGAAAGCAGAAGCTTATAACATGTTCTTTCTTCAAAAGAGAGAGTTCTGTGGTTTAGATCTTAGCACGCTTTCGTCAACAACATACGTTATACAAATTTGCGATAAGATCGTCTGCTTATTATGTTGTACATGAAACGATTTGCCTTCGCAAATTGCGATAGTCTTTTTTCGTTCACAGCCACACGAATTTTTATCCTTTGTGAATAAACATTACAATCATGAAGTCTAGTCGCGTCTTTACCGTGATTGTCTCCGATTCTCTTGGACACGCACTTATTCCAATGTGCGCAAGGTGTTATGCGCAGCCGGTTAAATATTAAACTACAACTATTGTAAACACACATAAAAGCAGGACATAACATATTGTTTAAAATATTTAAGAATCTTTTAAAAATTGTCTTAGATTTTTAGAAATATATTAAATTAATAAGTTTTCGATTGTTTTTTAACCTTCGAATAATGTTTTATAACACGTGTGGAGTAAGCATCCCATTTGATTATTTTATTGAAAGAATTATTGCGCATGTGCATAATAAGCAAAATTCTCTGCCAGGCAGAGAGAATGATACTGTTTATACCGTGATGTTTACTTTTTCCCGACCCAACTGGTAATATAGTTTTATTACGTATTATGATCTTTCAAGGCTCTCGATTCAACAAGTTGACCAACGATACTACATCAAAATTTCCATTAAACTATTGAATATCATACTGTACAGAACAAAAATCATCAACGAGGATATATACATATAATTTTGTTTATTGTATTTCTTTCTTATTTGGTTCTATTTTTTGTTTTTCCCCCACTTCAATTATAACTTTCTGATCATCTTATGAAAGAAACATAATTTTCAATGGCGCTACAAGCAAGGAACTTTAGAACAATACTGACGTATGAAAATCCGCTCTTTGATATGCATTGACTTGGAAGTTTAGTTGTTAACACAAAAAATTTTCGACTTATCTTGTGAAACTATTGAATTAATATTGACAAATATGAAGGAAGACGATTCCTCTGAGAATGTATCAGATTCAGATTCTGTCAATTATTCAGTTATGTTAGATTCGGGCCAGTTTAACAATAAAGAATTGGGTACAATGAGAGGCGATAGCATAGGAGATACTGTTTATAGTGCAAAATGGATAATTAATACGCTTATATCTTTATCAAAGGTATTTTCAAATCTATGACGTCCATATGCTAAATATTTGTATGAATAATGCTATATATCATTGATCATTTAGGTTCAAGATGTTGGTTGGACTCATGAATTAGAAAATGATTTATGTATATTATGGGATATGACAGCTGAAAAGGACATAGCCATGTATTTATATGAAAATGACTTTTTGAAAATAGTTGAAGCTTCCTTAGAAGCTTCTACTGTACCTAGATTAACAGTATGATTTATTAATATTATTTTTATCAAACATATATACATTGTCTTGAAATCAATGCAAAAAGTATATATTATACATTATTAGTGATAGGCCACTTTTCGATAAATCCAACAAAACCATTTATTTTTAGGAGATATTACTTGGTATTATTGGGAACATGAGTTGTCAAACAAGTATATTAGAATCAATGGGAAATAATAAGCAACTTGTCAAAATAATCTGGAATAATCTTTTATCGGATGATACAGAATCTTTACTTCAAATTTTTAGGTTATTACAAGCAGTGGTTTGGAATATTCAAAGAAATCCTGAATCCCAATGGATAAAAAATATTAAAGAGTGTAATTTTTTTAGCGACGTTGTGATTTTTGTATTAAATAGTTCTACCAATAGTAAGTATTATACTGTGCTTATATTATAAACTATGTACCATAGCAATTTTATATTTTATGTATAAATTGTTGCAGATGATCTACTCGTTACAACTTTAGATTTACTTCTTTCAATTTCACAATTAAGCGATACCAACACTCTGTTAGAATTATTTAACACAGAAAAACTGATTAATGCACTTTTAGAGTGTTTTATGCAAGTTATTCCGCAACAAAAATCTCATTTCTCGGAAGCAGAATTAAAAATAATAGAAAAATGGCTTACTGTATTATCCACTGTTATGAAATTTCAACAGATAACAGCGAATAATAAAAACAATGAAGACATTATGAAATTAATGGAAATTATATTAAAGATATTACAGCCATATAAACATAAAAGTAATTTGATTCCAATTGATGAGAATTCTGCATTGTGTATTCAGGAATGTATTGAAATAATATTATACATTCAAAAAACTAAAACATGTATTATACCAGAAATAAACAGTATTATAATAAACATCATCTGCAAACTTAAATCAGGTATTTGTATGATAAAATGATCAACTTAAGATATTAACGTATATTGATTTCATATCAACATATTATCAAACATGTTTTGCAGCTGAACAAGATGAATTTAAAACTCATCTAGATGATATAACTATTGAACTTATTGACTACTTAGAAAGATATTGGGTGGAAATGTTAGGAATATATACTACTGACCACATAAAAGATATTCTATGTATAAGTAATAAGCAAGTTGCAAATAGTTTCATTGAATTCATTAAACTACGGCCTAATGTATCACAGTTTAAATTAGAGAAGTTATTAGAAGCATATTCTTGCCTCTCTTAAAACAAATATATTAAACTAATAAAACAAATGGATTTTATATATTTAAGAGTTAAGTTATTTAAATATATTCCATATAATTTCCTATATTCTTGCCTCTCTTAAAACAAATATATTAAACTAATAAAACAAATGGATTTTATATATTTAAGAGTTAAGTTATTTAAATATATTCCATATAATTTCCTAAAAATAAATCAGATAATACTTAAAAAAATTTCATCTTCCCCTTGCTCTCTATCCCTTTCTTTTTTATATTTTATAATATTTCAATTATAAACAATTATCTTATAGAATAAAATCGATTTACCGAAAATTTTACGGTTTATTTCATATTTTTATATTTTATATTTTTACGAAATATCATGTAAACAGATAATTTTTATTTTGTGAAGTAAAAAATATTAATTTTTTATTTACTTTCTGCATCCTATGGAATCTATTATTGAGGTACTTATTTTCATTATGTTAAAATACATATATACATGAAAAAGCAAATCCATTTATAAAATACAAGAGGTCGGTCAATTAAAGAAACATTAATCGAATTATTACATGGTATCTAATCATCATAACATGACGTGACTTCTATAAATTCGATAGAATAGATAATTTCCCACATGTACGTACGTAAGTTATTTACTTTACGTCCGCTTATCCCCTTATGATTTCTTTATCAGCCTGGCCTTTGAATTAGATTGCTTTTTCACTGGTCATTCTGCATTTCATAAGAAAACGTTAACCCAATATAAGATCAATTTGAAAAGCATTAAAAGGAATATGACGGTGAATTATACGGCATTTTTTTCAAAGATCGCTCTTAGAAGAAGGGGAAATCTGATTCGGCAAATAAGTAAGATTCGAAACATATTTTATTCTGTATAAATCTTCATCTCGCTCAATTATAATTATCATAAACATTTCACTAACATGATATATTTTATTATAAATTCTAGCTGAAACTTACTTAAACAGTAATAATCCAAATGCAATAAATTTTGCTGGTGGAATGCCAAATACAGATACTTATCCTTTTAAAGAATTGGACGTGATTTACAAAGATGGAACAAGTTCGAAACTCGAGGGTCAAGACTTATCATTAGCACTTCAATATGGGCCTGCTAACGGGTAAAGCATTAAAAAATAGTATCTTTTTTTTTACATATCGAAACGTTTTTTTGTAGATATTTGCCCTTGATAAAAAAATTCCGAGAATTTCAATCCAAATGGCACAATCCTAAAGGAAAAAATTGGGACGTAATATTTACTTGTGGTTCGCAAGATGCTTGTGCAAAATTTTATGAGATGTTTATTGATGAAGGTGATCCAATTATGGTTCAATCACCAACGTATACAGCTACTATCAATACAGTGAGTGGTCAAAAATTGTTAACATTTAAATTAACCATTATTATTTTAATATGATACATCGATAACATTTTTTTGTTTGAAATATAATATTTAAATAAATATATCTATAATCTCGAGCAATTTACACATTGCACTTTTTTAAAAGATAGCCAGTATCCTTACGAACGCTAAACATTTGCTATTACTGCGTATTTTTACTACGAACACATTAACATTTACAATATACTTTCCTTCACATTTAAGACGAAGATGAATTGCAAGAAATATTTCTACCATGGCTACAATTAATTAATAATTGATATTAATGTCGTGATTTCTTCTGTTTTTCTAAATGAGTTATAAGAAGTCTTTTAATGGAAATATTTCTATGTATCCCGTTGCAGTTAGCATCCTTGAATGTTGAGTTCATAGAAATTACCCAGGATGCTGACGGTATCATTCCTGAGCAAATAATTAAAGTATTCAAAGAAAGATTACGCGATGGAAGGCCATTACCGAAGGTAAATAAAATAAAATAAAATAAAAAATCGACACAAATGAACACCATAGAATAATCTATTTTACAATTGTATATTGTGGGATTCTCGTAAAACTTATAAAAATTTATTATTTAGTTAATATACATCAATCCTACTGGTGCAAATCCAACGGGAACTGTATTGCCCGAGAGCCGTAGGAAACAAATATATGAATTGGCGCAGAAATACAATTTTCTTATTATAGAGGATGACGCGTACTATTTTATTAATTTTTTAAATAAACAACCCACGTCTTTCTTTTCATTGGATACAGACGGACGCGTAATAAGGTTGGATTCTTTTAGTAAAATTATTAGCGCAGGTATGCGATTAGGTTGCGTCACGGCTCATACCGAATTATTGAAGAACTTAACGATGCACATAGAAAATAGCGTTTTACAAGCCACTTCATTATCACAGGTAAATAAAACATTTCTAACTATCGTTATAACGATAATAACAAAAATTATCAAGTGAAAATTCTCAACAATCTCTTCATTTCTCAGATGTTGTTGTTCAAATTATTTGAATTGTGGGGTCAGGATCGTCTCGATCAACATTTCAAGAGTATTCAAGATTTTTATCGAACGAGACGTAACATTATGCTAAAGGGAATTGAAAAACACCTTACAGGTAATTGCGAACACTTCATCTTAGTACGAAAAACATCGCGAACAATCTTATAGACGATTTAATTATAAATATTTATAACATAATCAGGATTGGCCGAATGGTCAGAGCCTAAAGGTGGTTTCTTCATTTGGCTCAAATTAATCGGAATTGATGATACATCAAATTTTGTAAAGGAAAAATGTGTATCCAACGGTATTTTCGTTATTCCTGGAAATGTATTTAATTATGATATTAATAAGCCGGATCAATTCATACGTTTATCTTATAGCTATGGAACTCAAGAGGAGATAGAAAGGGTCAGTTTGTTTTTTTTTTTCTACGACTTGTTTAGACATAATTTCGAAAGGTAAGAAATATTTATTTATTATCAATAATAACAATTTTGTTGTTATGCGTAGGGACTTTCGAAGTTGGCAGAATTGATACGAAAAGCCTCTAAATCATCGATTTAAAGATGTATCTTATATCTTTTTGACATTTTAAAGGAAAAAGAAATAGAAAATGTTGAGAAAAACAATATAGAATATTTTTCTCTTAAATAAAACATAAAAACGACAATAATTGGCAATTGAGTATTTTTAATCTTATTTTTCTATTATAAATATTTTGTTCGGAATACCGTTAAAAATTTTCGTTACATATACACTTACATAACATTCTAACAAGTACCTAATATACACATGTATTTAATGCACTAGATGTATAAGGTTACTGTATACTGCATTCGCAGTATGCACGCAATACTAATTCTTGCATGCAATAGAATCGATTATTATCGTCAAGTAATAAATATATAAAAAGTTTATATTTATCTCTTAGAAAATTGCTCATATACGTCCATACGTATGAATGTATGTATTAGTATCGTAAGAAAAAAATTCAAATGATCGATTTAAATCTACAGTTAATACGATCATATTCCAGACCGTTATAGTTTTCTTTTCTGCGTTGTTTAATAGGTATATATCTGACAAAATACTTATAATATAAAATAGCCAAAATACATATACATACATATAAAGTAGACACGATGGACGCTGACGAACCAATGGATAAAAATATTAATATCATAAGATGTTTGTTTCATTAAATATAATAGAGTAGAGTACCAATTTATCTTGTTATCGAAGGATTTAAAAAAAAAAAACGAGGTACGAATAACTCAAGAACATTAATAATCTAAATGAACTTTCATAATTATTTTATTAGGAGATTGTTATATATATACATATATATGTATATGTATATGTATATGTGTATATATATATATATATATATATATATATATATATATATATATATATATATATATTATACATATAATATCGTACATATTCGTACTCATGAGTATATAAAAGTACAGGCAAACACGTAGTGTTTTTAAGAAATTGTTTTATTATAAAGTACATAAGTTTTATCGACGATAGCACGGGATCACGATATTAATTCACATTTGATTGTTGATAATGGGCACTCTACTATATTAAATTTAATATCGTGAAAATATGAAGAAATAACTTAAATAATTGTTTCCTAGAATTGACTAATTTCAACTTGAAACGTAAATGTAAAAAGAAACATACGTGTATTTTTTTTCTTTTTTTTTTAACTCGTTCGAAATAATGTTAGATATAGACCCTATCTAAAGGTAATCTATTTTCAATTACATTTATATATCGCACGTATAATTTATCTTTACCACACATTATACGGTTAAATATAGAATCGTAAAGAAGCGAGGTTGTTACAACGATCTTATTCTAAACAAGAGAAGAACGAAACGTTGTAATAGAAGAGAACGCAGAAAATAATGATAAAATTACCAGAGGAAATTGTTCAAGCACAAATTATCTAAAATCTCCTTTTACTTTCTATTGAATCAGTCGAAAATACCCGCAGAGCAGTCTGTTACAATAGCTTTTAATTGTATATAATATTTACTATTGACAATAAAACTACTAAACGTCTATTATTTTCTGGCAACGGATTATTATCACATCGTTTTGGATGCTGGTCATCAAAAGTTCTGACTATTATGTATTTATACGATTTTATTTACGATCGACACTGTAAACAAAAATAACAAGAATTTCAATATGACTTTACATTAAATACTTTCATTATACTATGACCTATGCATTGGTCAACGTTATTAGGAATTTCATATGACAGCGCCATAATTTGTTTATTATTATTATTATTATTTCTTTTTTCTTCTAACGAGTAATTCGTCGCAAATTTGATACGTTATCAATAATAATATGGATCCTCCTAAAAACGACATAAAGATCCTTTGCTAAACAATACTTTCATGCCGTTTGATCGACAATAAAAAAATGTCAATATGTTAAACGAATTCCGTATGATAACTTTCGATATAACTGTAATGACTATTTTATTACTATTATTATTTTTATTATTATATTTTTATTAATATTATTATTATTATTATAATTATTATTATTATTATTATTATTATTATTATTATAATTATTATTATTATATTCGATTTAAGTTGCCTATACTCTTATGTTATTTTTAATTCGACATAATATATTCCTGGCGCTGCGAACGGTCCTTTAGAAATTCTAATTTACTTTAAATATTCATAATGCTGTATGGCAGATGAACATATTCGAATAATCAGAGAAATTTGTTTAATTCAGTCGCTTCGACTTTCGTTGAAAAGATTTTTGCCGACAAAAACGGGCAAATTAACAACATATTAGCGTAAGTCTAGCGCGGCGACTTAACTCTAAGCGTATTATGTTAGGAGGAAATGTGGCATTAATCCACACAATGACTTTAGACAACATTATACGTCATATATATACATATACATATACATACATACATATATATATATATATAGGTTAAAAAATTTCAGTCCCTAAAATAAATACTCGGAAAAGTGGGATTACAATCCTTCAGAATGTTAGAACAGTACCAAAACGAAATTCATTCAACTTATCAGTACAGCGCAATACGTCTTTCGCAAACACACATTTAAGTTACAATGATAAAAAGTTACTAAGGATATAATTTCAGAGTCCGTGCAGTAATAATTCAATCGAACAACGTCTATACGTATTCCCGATCAAGTTGAAGAGTTTAATTCTGAAAGTACACCTTTAAAAAAAAGTATGATTGCTCTCGTTGTTCGTACTGTCCCAGTCTTAGAAATAAAAATGAGGCGTTACATAAATCTATGATTATCGATCAGAAAACGATACCCTCTTTTTCTTTATATATATATATATATCAATTTTTATTAGAAAATAATTCTCGTTCACTACATAGCTATAGCTCGATGAATTGGTGTAAGAAAAATCTTGAAAATTGAATGTAATGTAAAGTATCATCTTTCATGTCGATCTGTTATCTATCCGTGCTTTATTTCTTATACAACTATCGTTTCACCTCATTTTTTCCCATCGGCCAAATGCCCGAAATTCAAAAATTTCGAACGATACATATTATTCCGAATACCATATATATACATATATATATATATATATATATATATATATATATATATATATATATATATATTTATCACCGGAATACTATCGGATGTGATATTCCCGAAAAAAAATTATACAAAATTTATCAAGTCTGTCGTGTAAAAAAAAAAGTGAAAACGAGAACTGAACAAGAAAAAAACAAAAACAAAGAAAAATGATTGCTGAACGATAGCTCCCATTAATAATGTTATTGATACGACGTATAAATTCCGAGCAAACGGCTGAATATTTGGAATTAATATAAAAATAGATGTCTCACGTGTTTAGTTCATAAGAAAAGTGGAAGAGAGGCAACGAAACCGTATACTCAAAGCGTGTACGGATACTCCGCGAGATAATTTTTAATAATTGGTGGCAGATGTTCGATAGGTAACTTGTTTTTGTTGACGGTCAATCTCGCCAAGTGAGAAAGGGATCTAACTTCTTTGACCAAAGGTTTCGTGAGGTAGATTTGACTGTAAAGTTGGCCGCTAAAATCGACCCAGACCTCTCTCCTATGCTCATCCATTCTTTTCGAATACTCGACGTAATGTTCTAACATTTTGATAGGACAATCGAATAGCGGCATTGCAAGAGCGAATCTTGGTTCTGCGTCTAGCCTAAAGCGTCTAAGAAAGTAATGTACTCTAACGGACGTTGGACCCCTTTCGGTTTGCACGGAAACAGCAAAGGTGTATCTGCTGTCGGAGCTATCTCTCATCAACCACCTGCCAACGGCAGCGTTCTTAAGAAGGCTCTCACTTTGTTGCCAGCTTAAACCCTCGTGATACCATCCGCAAGTTTGAAGAATTTTCTTCGCCTCCAATAATTTCGCTCTATCCTTGTCTATCAAGTAAGTATCAAAACCCCAAGGGATGACCCAGGAAACAGGCGTAGTTGGTGTTTCCTCCCTTCTTTCGGTATTATTGTAAGTACTCCCGTTGTCGCAATCTTTCATGGCGGAATCGTTCCTAACACAGTCGTCCTCTGATTCGACGATACCACCACCGTTGAAATTGTTACAACTTCCGATACCCGCGGAACGTTCAGGACAGTTGGAATTCGTTCTAGTCGCCGTTATATTCACAAAACATTGACCTAAATTCGCCGGCAATTGAACAGTAGCGTTCACTTGAATCTGAACGCCGCTAGAAGTTTGAAGAGATTCGTGATCATTTGAGTTCTTCGAAAAATCTCCTATGGACGGATTAAATTGCAACCCATTATTAACCATCATTATGTTTCCTTGACAAAGATTTCGACCGTCGTTGTGCGAGCAATTCTTTTCCATGTAACCGGACTGCGGTCGCGAACAGAAGACCGGATCTTGAAAGGTATCTCGATGTCTTGTCGTTGGCTGCTGCCTTGGTGGTAGCTGTTCTTCTTTACCGTGAAACCTGTCATGTGTTCGGGAATCTTGCTTGTGCGTTACTTTGATACTAGAAAATCCAGAATCACCCTCGCAAATGTTATATCGTGGTCTATCGAAATCTTCGTCGATCGGCCGTTTTTCCGAGCAGACCTTCGACGAAGAACTCCTTCTGATACCCGGTAATTCTTGACATCCACTCGGTGGTATCAGTGTCATTCTATTAGAATAAATATCTTCGAGATTGGAGAAGGCACATCTGGTATCGTCGATTTGTTCGTCCATCGTCGACTTCGCAACTAAACTGTCGTCCTGATCGTCCGTCGACATTTTCGTTTGAACAAGACAACCCCCGCCTGACAATTTCGGACGAATTTCAACGTGCGGAGTCTGTACCAGGACGCAAGAATTTGTGCTTTGAATGAAACAACCTCCTGACTGTATACTGGGCGTTGATATGGTCACGCTACCGCCTGTCAAATCGCAAGTAGTCGTTATACGACATATCGAGGGTGACTGACGATCTTCCGTTTGTATTTTCTTATGATCATCGGACATATCAGATCGTGGACACTTCGTTAGCCTTTCCGATGAATTACAAGTCGAGTTCTTCATCGGCTTATCGTTATCGCATGTCGGACCACCTTTCGCCGAGTCGATCGTTTCGGCGTCAACGATTCTAGTGACAGAACCGCAATGACGCCCGTCCGACTGGATAATAGCTGGCCCGTGAATGATCGTTGGTGCGTTTATCACACAACCGCCACCACTGGTATATCCTCTGGGTACCAACATACCGCCGTAGTAAGCCGACGTTTCCTCGAAGTTATTGTCCTTTTGCGTTGCTCTCGGATCGCAGCAACCGGTCGCTGGGAACCGATGGCGACAATTAGGACACATCACTGTCAGCATCTTGAAACTTAATTAGCTCGCGTCACCGTCGTAGAGTGAAGTACAACATTGGTGGCAGGCCGTCACCTAAAATCATACAATGAAGAAAATTAAACGTTTTTTTTTAAACGACGATCTAATAACCTCGCGTGTTTTATCCAAAATGTGCAATTTGATTCCGTACATTTCACTTTGTTGCATATTAATGTATAAAAGAATTTCCTTTTTTTTATGTCCAAAGTCATTATATCTATACGGTCGAGTTATCATCGAACGTGATACAATAAACGTGTGTTCCAGCGTGACCGAAGCTTCTAAAGCAACACAGGAAGTAAGTAGTTACGTACTTCTAGGTAAATGGACACGCACATGCAAACAGAGAGAAACGTATTCGTATTAAAAGAAACGTTTCACGAATTCACGATGTTTGTTCTATATGTCGTTTTGATAATCTATTTTCATCAAGCATCGAGTTGCTCGAATACAAGGATGTATTTATAAATCTGACATATGCCTCGAATCGAGAAATTTATTAGAAGCTCCTTTTTTGTCCGACAGAAGCGAAACGAAAAATTTCCGCTTCCTTTGGCCTTTACCTCACACCATCTCTCTTCTTCTCTTCATCAAACGATTCTAGATTCTCGTGTTTCCGGTAAATGAAAGAGACCTTACCAAGAATATATATATATATATATATATATA